>NW_024121499.1:323954-402343 GCF_016745375.1 Pimephales promelas
TGACCAAAGTATCTAAATGGGTTATGAAGATTATACTTAAAACATACATTTAAACATTAGACATATTGATGCTAAATCCACTATTGTTTTAAATAGAATTGTTCTATACAGTATTTAATGCAATTATAGAAAAAGAGTAATCCATTACTTGACTTGAGCTAAAATGCATCAACTAACATTGAACAGTTGTATTTTATTAAGTATTTAATTAATACTGTAACAAATGCATTAATAATTAATGCATTAACTATTGGATCCTTACTGTAAAGTGTTACCACTAACTTTTTATGGCTCTATTGCAATACATCTTCAATCTGCATGTAATGTTTGCCGTGTCAAAGATGGCTGTTCACGGTTGCTCAACTAATCTCCGAGCACACACAGTCTAAATCATCTTTCTGCCCAAAAACAAACCAAGAAACAGTGCTCTGGCCTCCCTTTGCTTTAGTGCATGTTGGAGTGGAAACTACAGAAAGCAACTGATTAAAATTGATCTTACTGTAAATTTGTCATCGCCGCAAAATGCAGATCATTCTCTTACAGCAAAGGGGAGATTTCCGGACAAGACACAAACACCTGGAGGAAAGCATGGTGAACACACACACACACACACACACACACACACCTCTCTCGGTCGTGCAGCAGGCAGAACCCATGGCCAAACGCGTCCCAGTCTCTACAGAGTCCCATCACAGGGCGCGCGAGGAGCCGGCGGGACCGTGCGGGGCGAGCGCGGGCCGTGAAGCTGAAGATGATGAAGATGAAGAGCTCATAATCCCTCAGCTGATGCTGAATCTAGTGCCACTTGCGGCTTTTTTCATTTAGTCTGCAGGACAGCTGTGTGCCGCTCCGGGAAACAATCACGGATTATGCCTCCTCAGATATTTATTTCTGTTCCTTTTGATTGATTTATTTATGTGAACGGCTCCGGCATAATCCCGCTCTCACTGAACATTGTTTTTCGTTGTTGCTTTGACTTAAAAACACAATACTCTTTAAGTCAAGTCAACATATAGGGCAGAAATGCCTGTTTTTTGTCCTCTTTTGGAAAAGACCAGCCACCTTTGTATAGAGTCCATATTTACAGATATTACAAATATAAAACACTGACACTTTACAGTAAGGTCCCATTAGCGTTAATACATTAACAATGCATTTGATATAGTGTGTATTACTCTAAACACAGCCCAGGTCCATTTAATGTTAATAGATACAACTATTGAGTTAGTATTAGTAAATGCTGAAATTAACATTAGCTAAGATTAGTTCCTGTAACTAATGCCAACATTATTGTAAAGTGTGAACTAAAAAACAATAGTTTTTTTAGTTCACACAAAGGTTTTTGGAGCGATACCATAAAAGAAACATTTATTCTCAGTATGAAGAGCATTTTAATAATCTAAAGGCACTTTAGTGGGTCGGTGGATGTACAAGATTCTTCATGGGCCATCGCTTCCAATAAAGTACCCCGTACTGAATCATATTTCATGAAGAAACGCACACTTATGTGTAGGCCACTGAACATCTCATGTTTGTGTTCAACATCATCCACTTAGAAAACAACAGAGCAAATGCAGAGGAAAATATCTCAGTGCAGCTTTGGCTGGTCATCAGTCTTAATCCTGCGGGTCCTGGGATTAGTCCAGTCGCTACTTCACATTAAGACATGCCCAGTTCACTACAGCACATATTATACAGCACATATGAAGAGTTCAGATGTAAAAGCCTCTAAATGCCATTTGAAATTTTCTTCTTTAATGATGATTTTTATCAAACTTGTATATTTAAGTTCAGTAATTTCAGTTAAATAACAATTAATAGGTAATTATCATTGCCATTTAAGTGAAATCACTGAACTTAAATATACAAGCTTGATAAAAATGATCATTCTAGAAGAAAATTTCAAATGGCACTTGGAGGCTTTTGCATCTGAACTCTTCATATATCTACAGCACATACAGTATATCTATAGCACATATATCTACAGCACATATATCTACAGCACATATATCCACAGCACATATATCTACAGCACATATATCCACAGTTATCCACAGTTAGATACGGCCTGTTACACTCAGTCCGATGCCATCTCTGCACTCACCTACATCACTTTCTCTGTGCTTCTTAATGAGCTCTGCCAGCTCGAAGTTCCCAGAGATGATTGCCACCTGCAACACAAGCAGAAGCTGCTATGATTCAGTTCATGTGATTTCATAAAGTTAAAGAAATCCCCGCTGAATCTGCCCTGGAGTCACGCATGCTTGAGGCAATCTTCACACGAGTCCAAAATGCTCTTCTTCCTCAGAGTTTCTGACTCGTTTTCCAGCACAAATATCCAAACATTCTTAAATCAAGACACATTTACTGGAGAAGCATCAGAAAAATAATCTTGTTTTCCTTTTGAATGCATATTTTCTGTCTCTACTGGCAGAAGTTTGTTCTTGTTTTAGCCACAAACTCACTTCATTTTGATGATTTTTTCTTTGGAAAACAAGTTATCTTAAATCTTTTTGCTTCTCCAGTATATGTATTCTTTTTATTTTTAATAGAGACATAAATACTAAACAATATACTAAACAATATATATATACTCTGAAAAATGCTGGGTTGTTTGAACCCAATCAAATATGGTTTAATATGGACCAACCCAAATATTGGGTTAAAAAATTAATTAAAAATTTTACTGTTGAAAGTAACATTTTAAATATCATTTTTAACCCAACATATTTGACCCAAATGTGGGTTGAAACAACCCAGCATTTTTAGAGTGTATATATATATATATATATATATAGATTGCAATTTTTCAACGATGCTAGTATTGACACTTCATCTGTTAAAAAACAGCATCAATCACAACATGTCAATAGTAAAATAGAATGCATGTGTAGAGTTAAATATTCCACACCATACTAGAGAGTGCATCTAAACTGAGGCGACGAGTGGAGAAAACACAAGAGGAAACACATCCGATGGTAAAATCTCAGGATTTAACAGTGAATCTCGTTCTTGAGGTGATTATTTTCCTTCTTCTCAGTTCTTCTTCTGAAGCGTCTAACACTGGTTTGGGTGACTCTGCACATGCGTGCTGGATCTGTAATCCCAAGAGGACTTCTAACAGGAGATTTGTACCTCACCATCTGTAGCCTTTAATCACAGTTCATCCACAAACTACTGTAAAACACACACACACACACACCGAGGACCTAAAATCCTCAAACTTGACCTCATGATCTCCAATCAGTCCCTGATCTATGTCAACACAGCAGAACATATTTACACACACTGCCTTCCAAAAGCATTCAGAATGTGTACTCTTGAATAATCTCTCATTCAGACGGATTCGGTTCTCTCGGAGCGATGGAAATGAATGATGCAGAAGGACATGTGCATGTTTTAGTGTTCTGTGTAAATGACCCCACCCCTGAACGTTCCCATTCAGATCCTCCTTCACTTCAGTCACGCCCACATCTCAACATCCAATCAACAACTGATGCACAGAGCCAAGCCCCGCCCTACATTTTTTTTTTTCTTTAGGATAATCTTTTATGTCACAAAATGGTAGAAACTATCTTCTGCCCCCTGCAGAATCAGATCAATGATTTAGGCAACCTAAACCTAATTTTAACATCCAAAAGGCAGATTTCAGAGGAAAAGCTACACCTAAACTATCATTCAATCAAGTCAACGGGAGAGCTTTGCGCATCCGATATACTGTATGTGATGTGCCTTTTGCATTCAAAGAGCATGGAAGAAGAAAGCATGAACTTGTGCCATAGATATGCAAAGATCTGTGACAAGTATTATACACTCACCTAACGGATTATTAGAAACACCAGACTAATACTGTGTTTGACCCCCTTTCACCTTAACTCTACGTGGCATTGATTCAACAAGGTGCTGAAAGCATTCTTTAGAAATGTTGGCCATATTGATAGGATCGCATCTTGCAGTTGATGGAGATTTGTGGGATGAAGCTCCCGTTCCACCACATCCCAAAGATGCTCTATTGGGTTGAGATCTGGTGACTGTGGCGGCCATTTTACTACAGTCAACTCATTGTCATGTTCAAGAAACCAAAATGATTCCAGCTTTGTGACATGGTCATTATCCTGCTGGAAGTAGCCATCAGAGGATGGGGACATGGTGGCCATAAAGGGATGGACATGGTCAGAAACAATGCTCAGGTAGGCCGTGGCGTTTAAACGATGCCCAATTGGCACTAAGGGGCCTAAAGTGTGCCAAGAAAACATCCATTACACCATTACACCACCACCACCAGCCCAACAGTGGGAACAAGGCATGATGATCCATGTTCTCCTTCTGTTTACGCCAAATTCTGAATCTAAACAGTCAGAATGGAAGTTGAAGCACACTGTGAAACACACTGAAGTGGAAAGTGAGGACGCACCTGGAACGGACTCTGGCTGTTGTGGTTCTTCACCTCCTTGTCGGCTCCTCTGACCAGCAGCACACGTGTGCACTTCTCCTGCAGAAGTATAAACACATTCTCAGCCTCATGTCTGATATTTCTGACCAGTTGCATGAGACTCAGACTTCAGATCAGGGCTTCCTCAAGCACACCTGTATATCCCACTGTGTTTTCAAAATGATGCATGAAATAATCAGTATTTATTCTAGTAATCTCTTTGTGTTCTGCTGTCACATTATACATGATTTGATAAAGCTCACACTGCTCTATTATGTGCAGAAAGGGTTTGAAGGCATTTTGTTTTGTTGTGTAATCCTAAAACCGCTTCAGTACAACGGTGTGTGCTTCTTCATTAGCACCACCTACAGTCAGAAGGTGAATCTGCACTTCAATTAAGCCCATCTGCTGCTTTTGTTCAGATCGATGCAGGAACAATATAATTTAATATCAATAATTGATATTATTGAAAACAAAATATAATCATTTATATTTGACTCACCCCTTTTAAAAAAACAAACAAACAATGGTTTAAATGATGAAATGTGAGGTTTATCTTTTTATAAAACGGTTTATGTTCAAAACCAATCATTATTTTTACCATCATTATACAGTTTTTGATGTTACCATTCATGTAAAACCAAATTGCCACCACAACAATTAGTTTTATTTTAATAAAAAAATTATATTTTTAACCCCCCTAATGCATTAAAACACCGTATCCGTATCCACCTTTTGCATTTGAGCATATCTTAGCATTTTACAAATAAAACCATTCAGCAACTTCTCATTAAGGAGTGAATGCATTCAAATTTTAAAGATTTTATTCTGACCTATTCTGATTTTCAATAACTACAGCAAAAACCAGTGTGATGCAAGAAAATATTTTTTGAAATGAGAAATTGTATTTGAATATATTATTAGATTTAATTTATATGAACATATAATATGAGCATTACTATAATCTCCATTGATTTCAAAGGATTTAAAATAATTTGAAACTTATAATTCATGACTGCTCAAAACAGTCAACATTAATAAAACCTACACATTCTTTGTCTAACGAAACAACATCAATATTTCTGTAAGGTACTTACAGAAACTGAAATTGCGTGTGTGCATCATCCTTCCTGACTCCCACTTATGTAACAAAAGCCCACTTAAAGTTCAGTAGTTTACCTGTTTACTAAACAGTATATAATGAAATGCAGTAGGTAAGTGTACAGCTGTAAACACACACCTGGTTGTAGAGAGCACAGATGTGCAGCGCCGTGTTTCCCGAGGCGTTCTGTGCGCTCATGTCTGCTCCGTAAAACAACAGATGCTCGAGGTGTTGGACAAGACCGCGTCGACAAGCCTGTTACAACACAAACACACACTTTGCTATCATTATGGTGACATTCTATAGACTGTTATTCTTTTATATACGGCTAATTATACACATTCTTGACTAATTGAACTAATTGAATTTTTATCCATTCGTCTACGAGCGCATTTGTGAGGTCAGGCACTGATGTTGGACGAGACGGCCTGGCTCTCATTTATCCCAAAGGTGTCCTATCGGGTTGAGGTCAGGACTCAAGCTCTTGCACAGAAAACAAAACTCCTCGTCCATGTGTTTATGGTCTGCTTTGTGCACTGGAGCACAGCCATGCTGGAACAGGAACGTCCACAAACTCTTCCCACAAAGTTAGGAGCATGAAACTGAGTGAAGATTGAAGAGTTTCTTTCACTGGAACTAAGGGGCCAAGCTCAACCCCTGAACAACAACCCCACCTGGTGGATCTCATGCCACCCGTTCTCGTCCTGGCAGCAGACGGAGGCGTGCTGGTTCAGCAGCAGCTCACAGCAGTGTGTGTGTGTGTCTCCGTCCGCCAGGACCGTGTGATACAGTGCCGTCAGACCTCGACTGTCTCTGTAATCCGGAGATGCTCCGAGCTCCAGCAGGGTCTGAAACAGGGGAAATATACCATTCATCATCCTGCTTTCCCATCTGCAGTTTCAGTTCCCTGAATAAAGTTTAGATTATAGTGCATGTTGTATACCTTGAGCGCTGGCTGGTTTTTAGCGTGAGCAGCTTTATGTAGAGCCGTCATGCCGTCTTTATCCCTGAAGTCCAGATGAGCTCCTCCGTTCCTCAGAGCTTTAATAAACTCCAGCTTATTCTCCAGCTGCACCGCACAGGTGAGGGGAGTCTCTACGACACACACACACACACACACACACAGTGAATGAGTCGGTGAAGGTACGGCGATCTCAGACTCGTGCGTTTCTGCTCCTCCAGTACCTCCAGTCTCTGTGTCCTGGTAGTTTGGGTCGAGTCCTCTGTCTAGCATTCTGGAGAACTTCTCGAGCTCATGATGCTGGATGTAATCCATAAACTTCTTCACGCTGGCCTGGAGAGATACAATATGGCAAGAAATAAAGCCATTAGATACATAAATGCTTGCAGAGATGCATCAACAGCTCATATCAGATACCTTACTTAAAGTAAGAGTTTATCGTGACTTTAATCCGTCTGATGTCCGATGACTCGCATGTGTCAGTCAGGGTGGAGAAAACTCTCCAGATCCACCGGATCTTATGCGTCTTTGCTCTCACCTTCGTGTGAAGTCTGGCGATCTGCTTCTCATCCACACTGGACTGACTCTTGTATAGTCTGGTTTTGTAGCGAAACTGCAGGAACAAAGAAGCTTCTCAGGGTTTTATTGCAGCAATTGCATGATAGCATATATTTATAAACCCTCAGAATAAAGACATTCCCGCTCTTATGGCTCCATTAAGGTGTGTGTGCTGTAGTCTGAAGGGTAACACTTTAGAATACAGTTGCTTCGTTAATGAATAACTACACAAGAACTAATGAGTAACACAATCTAGTAACTATTATTAACTAACAATAAACTCTGATTAACGAATTAGTAAGTAATAGCTCACAGATGAAAGTGTTACTAGATACTTCTGTGGGAATTACTAAATATTTGGATCCGTATTATAAAGTGAAGATCATTGGAACTAACTAGTAACTACTCAAGTATTACATGATTTGTGCAAATGTTTGAGATTTTTTGGTGAACTTTAGTAACTTTTAGAAAATGTCTTTAGTAACACTTGAGTAATTACTAGTTCGTTCCAATGATCTTCACTTTATAATACGGGTCCAAATATTTAGTAATTCCCACAGAAGTATCTAGTAACACTTTCGTCTGTGCGCTATTACTTACTAATTCGTTAATAAGAGTTTCTTGTTAGTTAATAATAGTTACTAGATTGTTAATAAACTTTTTCAGTAGTTCTCTGGGAAGTATTAAAAAAATAGTAGTTATTGATTACTTAATAGTGAACTGCCACTTTCGTCTGTGCGATATTACTTATTAGTTTCTTGTTAGTTAATAATAGTTACTAGATTGTTAATATTGTGTTACTCATTAGTTCTTGTGTAGTTATTCATTAACGAAGGAACCGTATTCTAAAGTGTTACCGTCTGAAGTGATCATGCTGTTGGAAGTTATGCTAATGCATTTTATAATGATGATGCTAAATGTTAATTTATGCATAAATTATAAAACATGTAGTTATTCATGTATGAACACATATGACTCCAGTCGTAGTTAAAGCTAACTCTCGTTATAAGTGACTCAAAATCACAGTGCGTTTACTGAGACAAACTGCGCATAACTAATAATCATAGTCTTTGCAATTTCATAATCGCGATAAACCAAATCATTTCCACTGCGATTTCATGTAAATTTGCGACTGGTCGTGCAGCCCTATTATTTCACAAATCAGAGTAAAGTAGTATGCGTATTTTGGCGTGCTGTCCGCGAGAGGCTCAGAGCTCGGTATTGTGTGGTATTGTAACCCGGCGAGTGCGAGGAGGCGGGGTGGTGGAGGGCCGCTGAAAACTGTCGAGGAACATAGGCGAGTCGACTGTGTGTAAGGCCTCCTCTCATTTTGCTGATTGGGTTGATTATTGATGGTTAACAGCTGGTTGGAATGACGTGATGATTGGATAGATCATTTGAACTTTGTAAAAATGAAACATAATAAAGTGTCACCCTGCCGGCTGCTGAATCGGCCTGTACCTCCAGTGACGGGACGCCCTCGCAGGCCGGCAGGGGATGTTCCCCGATCAGACTCTCCTCATCCAGGAATTCCCCGTCTCTGCCGTCACTGGCCGGATGGAAGAGGCCGTAGTTCAGAACATCCTTCAGATTCTGACTCAAAGTGCACAGGATCAGCCGTTTAGCAGCCCACACAGTGTCATCGGGGTTAAACCTCATGCTTTCCTGTCGAAGGAAGCCATTAAAGACACCACGAAATCAAAAGTGATTATGCTTTCTTTAAGGAACATTGCAGTGTTTATTATAAATGGTATATGGGTGTACATCATTATTGTCTTAATAATCTTGAATCAGAATTACAGTGACATCTCTTCTCTGATGACGAGGGCGGGGCAACCAAATTGATTTGCATATGCCGGCCTCCAGAGCAAGGCATCAACAAATAGTTATACATCATCGCACCATAGGCCCCGCCCAGCGGCGTTCAGTATCTTAACGGCTGACATTTAGCTACACTTAACGTGAGCGTTGCGTCAAAAACCAAACAGGAGCCATTATAATGCCTGACGCTGATACACTAATGGTGCGTTCACACTGGACGCGAATAGCGCGTCAGGCGCGAATGATTTCAATGTTAAGTCAATGCAAAGACGCGTTACACGCGTAAAAAATTCCTGCGGCGCGAATGAGGCGTGGCGCGGAAGACACGAATACGCCTCGTTCGTGCGAATAGCGCGAATTGAGTGTCTGGTGCGTTACGCGCGTTACGCGCGAATGATTTAGTTAGTGCCATTTGTGCATTCACGCGTTTGACGCGAATTCGTGTCTGCCGCCCGAGTTGAAAAATCTGAACTTTGGCGTGAATTCGCGCCGCGTTAACCAATCAGGAGCCTTCAATAAATTATTTTGTAATATGACTAAATGCATGGTGGGATTATGCACAACAAAGCAAATGTTTTATCACTTAAAACATTATTTCTATATACGAGACATGTTAATTTTGTATTGAATGTTATTCATTCCATATCTAGATTATATGAAATAGTATTATGATGTAAAGACAATCAACATATGTGCATAAGTTCGTGTCTGGACGTGAGAGAGAAAAAAAAAATTACAGGACAGGTTAATAACTTTTGGAAGCTGGCTCTATTTATCATCAAAACAAAAATAAATGACAGCTAGATTAGGTGGATGAGGCATGAGGTAAATGGTGAAACTAGCCAAACGGTTCACCTCGGAAGGGTCCAGCGGACACAGATATACGGCGGTAAATACAGAGCGGTAACTCTCTCGATGAATGCTCGGTCGACATAAAAACAATGGCCGCCAACGGATTTCAATTCTGACGCACGTTCGCTTCAAACTTTTGTTTTTATGCGCATCAGTTTCACTCTTGACACGCGAATTAACACAAAGTGGTCAAGCGTCAAACTAGACGCGTCAGGCGCGAATTTGACGCGCTATTCGCATCCGGTGTGAACACAGCATAATACAGGTGTGTGTTCAGATTCTGATGACAGGACAAATGGAGGAGTGAAAGGATGCTCGCTTTGATCGTCCAGTTTAAACAGCTGGTTTGAGTCTCTCTACAAACAGAATCCCAGTGTCAGAAATAAGTGGATGGTTTATTTTAATGGCTTAAAGTCGCCCCGGATCATCGCATCAGAGGATTTTATGCTTGTTCGGAGCATTTGACTGAGACACAGTTTAATGAAGATTTCGCAAAGAAACTTTTATTGAAAGATGAAACCATAAGTAAATGATTTCATATATCCATATGACATTCACTCAACCCCCATGTTTTACTCATTCACTCAAGGAAATATTCATCAGATATATAAACCCCAACGAGAGCCGTGAGGATAAACACACACACACACACTCACCGTTTGCTGCAGGTCTGGGATGAACACCCTCACGGTGAGCGAGTTGTTCTGGGTGTCTGCCGTGAGACTGCCGGGTCGCTCTGCTCGTACGGTCTCATAGACGGCCTCCTCTCGGGAACTGCGTGAGCTGGAGTCCTGTGAAGAGTCTGAGAAACTCTGGGCCATCTCTTCCTCGCTGGACGTCGGGCTCCTCGGCATATTCAGCTGACACACACACACACACACACACACACACCAGTCAATAAAAAAGCACCATCTACAGAAGCATTTTTATGAAACTCAAATTGTATGTAATGCATAACAGAGACTGTGTATTAGGGGAGGGAGTGGCAAATTCTGAGTTTGACTATTTGGTCTTGTATGGACACTGACAAAGTTCTCAATGCTTCGGTTTGAATGTAGGGACCATTATTATGCTAGCGTGTTAGTGTGGGGCTATTTTGAGCCTTGTCAGTGGTAATAACAAGCGATTTTTATTTGTCATTACTCTATGCCCCAAATACTAGCGTTATACTAGCATTATAGGCTGAACTGTTTTTAGAGATAAAACTATTTACATTCGGCAATCATGAAAACAAACCTCAGATAACGGTTGACTAGGTAACAATGTGTAATTAGACCAAAGGTTCATTTTGCGCCGGAGCTCTCCTTTTGATATGTGTTTGCATTGTGTATTTGTATTCTGTGTGTGCAATTCTTGGATTTGTGTATAAAGTTTTGAAAAAAAAAAAAAGCAAAGTCTTGAGAGTGAAAAAACACCTGTAATTGGTCAATGGGCTAGTTTTGATTGTTTTTTTGTAGATCTGGCAACCCTGGTCTCTTCCACACAGTTTCTGCTAAAGGATGGAGAATATAGGACACGGCACAGTGGAGCGCTTCCAAATAAAGCGTTTCTAATTGGAGATCTGTGCAGCAGATCTTCTGCACTCTTTCTCATGTAGTCCATTCATCTCTCTCACACACACACACACACATCATAACACAGATGCAGATAGCACAGAAGTCATAGAGTTCAAGAGCCGAACACGTGATGTGCTGTCCGTAACTGAAAGCGTGGTCTTAGATTGAGATGCCTTGTAAAGGAAGGAAGCAATGCATATAACTATAGTCTACAGGCCATGAACTAAACATATACACATGCAGACTGAAAGAAGAAGACGAGGAGGATCATATGTTATAATGATATTAATAAGCTCCTCCTGAACTTGATACACACCCATGTGCTATTCAGAAGACGAAAGAAAAACTGTCAACCATAGTAAACAGGTCCTGACTCCTGATCTGTCAAATGCATCTCTGGCACAAATACTGTTGCAATTATCCACGTCAGGCAATCAATCATAGCCTAGTATCAGCCAAGAATGTTTCAGCAATTTTTTTTTTTATCATTAGGTAAAGCATTAACATTAACAATGCACCACATTAAATGCAATGATTAAAAACAGTTATTCAGTTTACCTGAAAATCTTCAATGCTCCTTTCTGTGTGTGTGTTTAGAGCCACAGAACGCCCTGAAGAGGAGAAGACGCTCTTCATCAGCCACCGATTCCAGAGTGAGTCCTGATAAATCCTGCATGTCACTCAAATGACTTGAACAGAGCATCTGACCAATGCTTTCCTCCCGCGCTCATGTCTCTGAGCATCCGTGATGATGAGTGAGAAGTAGGTGAGATCCTATTAAAATAAATGAAAAGCAGAGTTGCTCCCATTGAGTTCGGCCCCTGGTGACGCGGCGCTGCGGATCATCCTGAGGTGAGTGTGTGTAGGTTATTTCAATAACAATAACAGCCACATCTAAGACTTAAAGGGGAAGCATTTATGAGAATGGGCAACTCATGACATGCAGATACTGCCAGATAAAGATACCAAAATATATATTTTTTTATAAAGCAGGTGCACAGAAACATTTGACACAGAAAATCATTTCAGGCCTGAAGTCACACACACACACACACACACACACACACACACACAGTGACACTGGAGTCTGCCAATATCCCAAAGCTCTGAAATCTGATAACATAATCGAGCTGATGTTGCAATATTTCTCAATATACATTCTAATGCTTGTCAAAACAAGCAAAGATAGACAAATGAAATAACTTGAAATAACAGTTTTGAATATGACATGTCTGATCTAATCCCTCCAAGGCAAATGCTGGATTTACTTCGGTTCATTCCTTCTGTTCATTATTCAGTTTAAGGATGTATGATTCAATTTAAATAACATTTTCAAAACACAGTCCTTTCTAAAGTGGTCAATGCAGCACAGACTTCTTCAAAACTGGACGGAGGAGGTTCTTGAACTCAAGATTACAACGTTGGGAAACTCATAAATCAGCATTTCCTGAGGCTGGTGATGTGAGGACACTCTCTAGCCCGAGACAGAGCTGATTTAAACTGGGACATTATCCAGGTCAGTCACTGCGAAGGGTTGAAGCAGAAGAACAGGAGCAGTCAGTCTTGGATAGGCTCTTACATAACAAACACTCTTGCGTGACCGAACAGTGAAATACAGGCGTTATTTCACATCATCAACACTAGACCAAAACTTCTCACACAAGTCATGTCTCTTATTTCTCTTCGCCAATAATGTGATGATGATTAGCCTGTCTGCTTCAGAAAAATACTGTGGCACTACTTTTTTTTACTGATTTTGCTTCATATTCAAAACAGGTTCAATTTCAATTAAACGCCCAGTAGGTGTGGCGATGTGCACTAATAATGTAATTGCCATTAAACAAAGCATGACGTCACAACAGTGGTAGAGGTGAATAAATAATCATATTCATATTCATATTCACACAGCTCAGCGTGTCCGTGATAATGACGTCGCCAGACTGCAAAGCAAACTCTAAACTAGTGCAAATGCTCCGTTTATATGTTTAAAGCCCGAGTTAAAGCAAACAGCAGAATTGAGATCTCAACAAACTACTAAATCAAACATTCCTCCAGCACGCATGAACTTCTCCATGTATAAGAGCCATGTATATTCTTGAATAGTATTGATATTTTAATCTGTGTCGTATGTATCTGTATTTATTTGTGCCGGGGGACTGCAGATGTAAATTAGCCTAAGGCTAACTCTGGTGTAATGCATCAAATGTTTACATTTATGTTATTAATTGCACATGGTCCCTTTAAATAAAAATCAATTCAATTCAATTCAATTCAATAAGAGTTTTCATCATAAACGCATATCATGGGATCAATTTACCTCGAGTTAAAAAAGCGGGAAATTAGAGTCTCAGTTCTTACTTTTCAAGATAAAAACATTCAGGCTGGAAGTTTGCAACCAAACGCAAGAGGGCAGCAGAGCATCGTCACGAGTCACGACACATGAACTCTGAACTCCAAACTGCAAAACTCGATCTCAAATGTAAATACCTGGGGGAAATAGGCCTATACTGTAAAAGTAATTCAAAATATATATTCCACTCATAAAAAGTGCTTTTATGAATATGGTACTTGTCTAAGAACAATATGAGGATTGTTTTTCCATATTCTGGATATCTTTCCATATATCTTTTTCCATATTCTGGAAAAATAAATCACGTCAAAATGTAGCTACAAGCAAATTTGAGGTTCACATAAAACTGATTGAATTAAAGAGTTTGTTTTTGATAATTCTGATCAGTCTTTGTTTCAATATGTTACAACATCTAAAAATTGAGCTGGAATACGTTTGAGAAAAATAATCAGTTGTCGATCAGTTTGTCAGGACAGTTTGCTCTTTGAATACTCTGATAATATGGTATGACCAGAGTAATTATTTTATAGCATTATAAATATATAGCCTACTTGTTTCTCTGACATAACTTATATCTAACAGAGGAATAGGTGAGTATTAATAGTGAGATGCGTTAATTGTATACAATAGGCTAGTGACACTGGCAAAACTCAGAAAGCAATTAGACACACAAAAAGTTAAAAATGAAGTCACATAATGAACTTCACATAAACACGACCTCAGTTTGCCCTGAAACCGAATGAAACGACACGTCGCAGCTTTAATTACCTCAGCTCTTTCTGATTATTACATTCGGTGTGAAAAGTTTACATGAATTTGTTATTGACAGCAGTGTTGGGTGAGTTACTCTAAAAAAGTAATTAATTACTAGTTACTAATTACCTCTTCAACAGTGTAATTAGATTACTGTACTAATTACTCTCTCTAAAAAGTATTTAATTACTTTTAATTACTTTCAAAATCCCATATCAATCTCAACCAGCTGAATAATACAAGGATAGACATGAATCTGTTTTAATTCTTTCAAATAAATACTATAAAATTGCATGAATTATCCTTAAACTGACCAAGGTGGAGAAGGTTACATTATAAAAACATACTTTTTAGCATCAGACAATACATTTTGATGTTAAACCCACTATTGTTTTATTTCTGATCTCATGACATTTCACACTTTTTTCATACATATTTTACAATAATTTATACGAATTTGTACGAGTGCGGTCGTAATATTTAGACACCTCATAAAATGCATATGAATCGCTGTGAGATCGGATTGATCTATACACAGTATTTACCTCAATTACATCAGAAGTAACTGTAATTAAATTACAGATAAATGAAGAGTAATCCTTTACTTCACATTTTCAAGGGAAAAGTAATTAAATTACAGTAACTAAGTACTTAGTAATTAGTTACACCCAACACTGATTGACAGCAAGGTGAACACAACCTTCGAGTCATAAACACTGACAGACCGGAGCTTCTGTGTTAGTTTAATTATTAATTCTAATAAAGGCCCAGAGCTAGGCTATAGTAAAGAAGAGCATCTCTGGTGTTTATGACAGAAGAACAGGAGGAGCGCAGAGAAGTGTTCATTCGGCGGACGCTTTAACGAGGATCCAGAGATTAAACATGAGAAGTGCTGCTAATGTAACGGGTTAAACTTCGCCTGGAAGAAGTCAAATGACTTTTGATATGATTCATTTAGCAGATGCTTTTATCTAAAGCTACAATTTAGAAAATCAGAAGTGAAAATCAGATCAGCATTCAGGTTCATGATCACCTCCATCATTTTACCAAATTATAGATTATTGCAGTTTTGTTCTCTGTGATATTTTGAAGTACAAGAAAATCAGACAATGCTGGGTCATTTAACTGCTGGGTTATTTAACTGCTGGGTCATTTAACTCCTGGGTTATTTAACTGCTGGGTTATGGGTTATTTAACTCCTGGGTTATGGGTTACTCAAATGTGGACTAATCCAAACTGATAAGGTTGAATAACTAGGTTTGTCCATATTTGACCCAAACATGAGTTGAAACAACCAATGCAGTATTTTTAGAATGTACTCTTTTTATTGTAGTCACACTCTTAAAAATGCTGGGTTGTTTCAACCCAATTTTTGGTCAAAGGTTCATGATCACCTCTATCATTTTACTAAATTATAGATTACTGCAGTTTTGTTCTCTGTGATACTAAAGTACAAGAAAATCAGACAATGCTGGGTTATTTAACTGCTGGGTTATTTAATTGCTGGGTCATTTAACTTCTGGGTTATTTAACTCCTGGGTTATTTAAATGCAGGGTTATGGGTTATTTAACTCCTGTGTTATTTAAATGCAGGGTAATGGGTTATTTAACTCCTGGGTTATGGGTTATTTAACTCCTGGGTTATTTAACTGCTGGGTTATTTAACTCCTGGGTTATTTAAATGCAAGGTTATGGGTTATTTAACTGCTGGGTTGTTTAACTGCTGGGTCATTTAACTCCTGGGTTATGGGTCATTTAACTCCTGGGTTATTTAACTGCTGGGTTATTTAATTCCTGGGTTATGGGTTATTTAACTGCTGGGTTATTTAACTGCTGGGTTATTGAACTTCTGGGTTATTTAAATGCAGGGTTATGGGTTATTTAACTGCAGGATTATTTCAACTCATGTTTGGCTCACATGTGGACTAATCCAAACTGATAAGGTTGAATAACTAGGTTTGTCCATATTTGACCCAAACATGAGTTGAAACAATGTACTCTTTTTATTGTAGTCACACTCTTAAAAATGCTGGGTTGTTTCAACCCAATTTTTTGTCAAATATGGACATATATATATGCATTTTTAATCCAACGTTTGGGTTTGTCCATATTTGACCCAAAAACTGAGTTAAAACAACCCAGAGAGTGCATTTTCCATAACTGTACAGGTGTTTAATCTGAAGGTGAGGATGGCCAGTGCTCAGTGTGACTTTAATAGCCAGTCCTCCTCTGCAGTCGCTGTATAAATAGTCGATGTACGCTGGTGTGTAGCGTGGTGTGCGCGTGGGCTGTGTGTGATTGTGAAGAGGGCACATCTGCCAAACTCCACACACACACACACACTCTCCTCAGATCACACACATGTAGGCCTAGTGTTGTACACTGATGAGTCACGAGGCTGAGTGGAGCGTGGGCTGGTCCTGATCCCCGGAGTCAGTCTTCGGATCAGGATTTCAGGATTCTGCCGTGAAAGCCCATCCGGATCCCGACTCGGTCCGACCGGTATCAGCGCATCGATGCCAATCCTCCTGAAGATAACACTGACAATCCAAGAACATTTCTGCCATCATGCTTTGGCAAATCTGAATTATCAGATGAAAACTCAAAATTTTGACATTATTTAAACTATTCATGACATAAACTTTTTAAAATGTAATTTTATGGAAATGTGTGTAAAATATTACATAAATAATATTAAATAATGATGTTTATTTATTTATTTATTTTATTTGAATGTTTTTGTAAATATGACTTGGTGTCACAGACCGGGTTTAGATTAGGCCAGGATTAGTTAGTTGGATTAGGCCATTTAAGGAGCTTTTATAAACATGCCTTAGAAAAAAATCATTTCTGGAAATGATTCCAAAAACAATGACTCTGATACATTTTAAGATTTGCTTTCAGTTAAAAACATGTATTTTAATCTGGAGGCTTAAACCTTGTATGTGACAGTGGGAGTATGCCATAATTTCAACTTTATTTCATAATGTTATCATTTATATTTTTTAAGACATAGTATGTCATAATTTCAAGCTTTTATCTAATTGATTTATGTCGTGATTTTTTACTCATTTTTTTACTCGTCATTATTGTGAATTTTATCTCATAATTGTCTTAGTATGTCATAATTTCTATATTTAATATTATAATTTCGAGCTCTGATCTCATAATTTATTTATTATGTAATAATTTCAACTTTTTATCTCATAATCACGATTTAGTATGCCACAATTATGACACAATTTTAAAAGTATGACGTGTAAAAATCTAGTGTGGAATAAAGATGTTGATAAATATCAATAGAAAGAAGAATGGGAAGAAGTGTCCCATGTTTGTTCGTGACTGAATGGATCATCACTGACACAGAAATGGGATAATGAAGTTTTCATCCTGTTGTGTGTATTGTTTCAGTTCAATGTGTTTATGTTCCTTCCTCTATAGAACAGAAGCTCCTCACATAAACAACGGATATTTGAGATGCTAATGAGGCGAATATACAGGAACATACAGGTGTTATCAGGGGACACGAACGGAAAACAACAGACAACTATTGCATTTGCTAGTTTTCCTCATCATCATCATCACTATCATCATCTTCATCATCATCAGTGTGAACACGAACAGGAGGAAGAGAGCCAGTATATTGGATCAGTGCATGTGCTCTTAAAGTGACAGTAGCCTAATAAACATGCTGTTATTAACGTTCGTCACATGACAAAACACAAAGAGAAAATCACTCACATAAGGCTCAATGTATTTTTAATTCATACAGAAAATGCTGTATTATCACAATTGATTATTCAATTCAGTATTTCCTGAATACAACTGTTAAATATAGAATATCTAATCTAAAGCATCATTTCATTTGTATTTTTGTTATATTTTATTTGTCATATCGTTTGTTATTTCTCTTTGTTCAGATTTTTATGGGGCCTTGTTAACGCAACCGAATAAAAAATAAAAACTTTTTCCCCCCACTATTCTGACTTCTGAGATATGATGTCAGAAGCGGAGATTAAAGGTAATAATTACCTTTTATATTCCATGGTGGTTTTATATATATAGGGGTCAGGCATTCTATTGTAAAATATCTATATTTATATTTTAAGATTTTTCAAATTATTCTTTATTTCAAACAGTCATGCTTGCAATAAAAATATTGTTATTAGCATTACAAAATTGAGAGTATTACCCTTCAATATGAATTAATAACTGTAGGCCTACATGAATAATTCCTGAGTCAAGGTGAGAGATTAGAGGAGTAGGAGAGACTTCTCTTTAGTCTCCAGAGGGCAGGAGCTGTTCAAAGCTTTTATCCTGGTTTGAGTCTCCCTCTCTCTCTCTCTCTCTCTCTCTCTCTCTCTCTCTCTCTCTCTCTCCTCTCTCTCTCTCTCTCTCTCTCTCTCTCCTCTCTCTCTCTCTCTCTCTCTCTCTCTCTCTCTCTCTCTCTCTCTCTCTCTCTCTCTCTCTCTCTCTCTCTCTCTCTCTCTCTCTCTCTCTCTCTCTCTCTCTCTCTCTCTCTCTCTCTCTCTCTCTCTCTCTCTCTCTCTCTCAGGGATTGGATATGTGTGTATTAACTCCAGTTTGCGCAGTCGAGCCTCAGAGGGCACAGCCAAATAAAGACATTCATTAACAGCCCGCTTTGCTAATCTTATTCTTTCTAATATGATGTATTATTGTAATTCCATCGCACCTCTCCGGGGAGTTTCTGTTCAGAAACGCTCTTTATTCTCCTTCTGCAAACTCAGGGAATGCTGAACATCGGCACAGCACTGATAAAGGACACAGAGGGAGTGTGTGCATGTAATCCAATAAAGAGGCTTTCTTTCGTCTTCATCTTTAACTCACATTTATTCAGAAATAAACAAAAAGAGCTGCAACGTTAACTGTTTATTACTGGCGTTCTGTTACTATCAATGAGATACGACTTTTTAATGAAATGGAGATCATTTGTTTGCAGAGAAAACAAACAAATCCCATTTTCCAATTAAACTCGCTAAGATAGAGTGAATTTTAGTGCAAAACCTCCAGAATGATTTGAAGTGGAACACTGAAACACTGAATCATCGGAATACCGGAACACAGAAAAAAACACCGGAACACTGAAACATCAAAACAGCGAAACACCGGAACACCAAAACACCAGAACACTGGAATACCGGAACAAAAGAACACCGGAACACTGAAAAACACCGGAACACTGAAACATCAAAACACTGAAACACTGGAACACCAAAACACCGGAACACCAAAACACCGGAACACCAAAACACCGGAACACTGGAATACCGGAACAAAAGAACACAGAAAAAAACACCGGAACACTGAAACATCAAAACACTGGAACACCGGAACAATGAAAAACACCGGAACTCTGAAACATCAAAACACTGAAACACCAAAACACCAGAACACTGGAATACCGGAACAAAAGAACACAGAAAAAAACACCGGAACACTGAAACATCAAAACACTGGAACACTGGAACACCAAAACACCGGAACACCAAAACACCGGAACACTGGAATACCGGAACAAAAGAACACAGAAAAAAACACCGGAACACTGAAACATCAAAACACTGGAACACCGGAACACTGAAACATCAAAACACTGAAACACCGGAACACTGAAACATCAAAACACTGAAACACCGGAACACCAAAACACCGGAACACTGGAATACCGGAACAAAAGAACACAGAAAAAAACACCGGAACACTGAAACATCAAAACACTGGAACACCGGAACACTGAAAAACACCGGAACTCTGAAACATCAAAACACTGAAACACCGGAACACCAAAACACTGGAACACCAAAACACTGGAACACCAAAACACCGGAACACCAAAACAATGATTTATGGGTGCACATCATTATTGTGTTAATAATCTTGAATCAGAATAACAGCAGCATCTCTTCTCTGATGATGAGGGCGGGGCTATAACCTGTCACTCACACCAGATCAGCCAATAGCAAACCACAACCATCCAATCAACTCCCCACAGACCCAATCAAGCCCCGCCCACATGTGTTCATGTTCCAGAAGCGTTTCACTCGATATACGACACGATAGAGGAGAAGAGACCAGCACAACTTCACTCCGAGTAACAAAGTAAACATTTTCAGTCAAATTCCAGCATTTCTTACTTCAAAGTTTCCTTTCCTTCTCCCTTTAATTTTCTCTCTTTACTGAGATGGAGGAGGAACAGAGAATATAAAGAAGAATATGAAGGAAGCAGCAGACAGGAAGTCAGCTCAGGTTCAGGCAGGAAGTAGTTCCTCTGGGAGCTCCTATCTCAGTCTATGCAGACACCGGGACTAATTACCAGTGTTAATTAGCAAACGCAGCATAACCCATCCCATAATACCATAACATGGTGCGTCCAGCAAACATGACCTTTCACCTCTGCATGACAAGCCGTGACCTTTCACCTTTGGTTACTGTGGGGCTGTTTAGCGTCAAGGTTGTGAGCGATTGGTTCGGGATTAAAGGACTGTTGTTCGTTGAACACAAGTACAGCTCTATCAGGGATTTGTGGAATAATGTCACACACACACATTTATTGTAAAACTACATTTAATATACGGTTCGATCTATCACAGTTATTCACCGTATATAGTATGAAAACTTTCTGTTAACCAATTAACATTTTGTTCACTGTTAAATCACTTTTCTCAGATCAGAGAACATTCAGTAACGCTTTAGATTACAGCGCTCTAAAGTACTGCGTAATTAAAGCGATTTTACAGCGTAACCTTTAGGAATTATAGTGTACTGATAACGTACTTACAATATAAGTATAAGAGAACAATATTTTACGTTTGGGGAATAAAGGGGTAACATATAAATATATTTATATTATAGAACTAATGGGTTCTTCTTATTCTACTATTATGATACAACAATCTTACATAAATGTATAGATATGTACCCTGTCATTTTTAAAAAGCCTGTACAGTGTGTATTATTTCAAAAAGCTACGCAGTGTATGTTCTCGCTACATTGCTCCCAAGTGTAAGATTGTTGTATCTGAATAGTAGAATAGGTTCTATAATACTTACATTATAAATATATATTTTTAATTGTCCTGGTTGTTACCCCTTTATTCCCCAAACTTTACATATTGTTCCTTTATACTTACAGCTACACTATAATTACAGAAATTTACACTGTTAACTCCTCTTAATTACACGGTACTTTCCAGGCTTCATGTTCCTATAATACTTGCAAAATGATAAAATAGAGAATACGTTCCCCTAATATTTTCACCAAAATAGTTTAAACACATTAGAACGTTTTTTTTTTTGTTTTTTTTTTTTAATAAAAAGGTTCAGATTTTTTATTATTATTATTTTTTTTTCATAATTGATTGGGAACATTAGTAAGTGTTCCGAGAGTATATTGTCGGCTGGTTTGTTCATGTGATCTTTCAGGGGCATAAGATGCTCCAGCAGCACTAAACATAACATTTTTGCACTTTTTTGAGACAATTATAATTACTATAATATTATATATAGAGATATTATAATTACTTATCAGCAATGAAATTTCGCTTGCGCAAGTGTTTATTTCATCAGATTGTTTTAGTGTTTATTTTCAACATTTTTCGCATTTTGTGGAAAGATAGCATTATTGCAAACAGAGAGGCCTTAAAACCTGCTTCATTACTTCTGCCATGACAACCCTGTGTGTGTGTGTGTGTGTGTGTGTGTGTGTGTGTGTGTGTGTGTGTGTGTGTTCCAGATGAAGGAAGCACGTGTGACTCATCTTCTCCAGCTGAAGCGAGGGAATGGAGCTGGGAGTCGATCCGACAGGACAGGACTCCTCTTCACTGCTCTCTGGCCTCATGTTCACAGGTGGAGCTGATCGTGGGAAACGTGAGTGCGTGAGCCACTTTCACTGTAACACACGAGTGAGTGCAGGAACTCTTCCTCATGAGAGTATAACACACTCATCATCTTCATTAGCCTAATATGCTTTATCAGCTGATGAACTGCCTGTGTGATTATAATACAGCGTTTGACAACAAGGAAGTAGATGAACCACAGGAAGCTGACAGCCAGAAACAGGAAGTGACAAATCTAGGGAAGCAGGAAAATGATCCAGCTGCTTCAGAAAGGTCAAAAGGCAAAGGCCAAACCGAGAGGTCAAATCAACAGTTCATCATAAAACTGTGTGTGTTTGTGTGTGTGAGAGTGAGTGAGTGTGTGTGTGTGTATGTGTGTGTGTGTGTGTGTGTGTGTGTGTGAGGAACAGAAACACAGTGTCTCTCTCGATTGGCCCAGCAGAGCAGAAGCCGAGGGTTTATTCGCTGAAGACGGAAGAGATGTGTTACAAAATACACGAACATAACTCTGTCATGCATGAACATCAGTTCTGAGAAAACTAAAGATAGTAATCAGAAAAGTTCAGTTTAGAAGCAGGTTAAAGTGTTATGAATATGAGTATATTGTGACGAGGTTTGTTTGCAGCTCTGTGGTGTTGATGATGGGAAAGTGTGTGTGTGAGTTCAGCGAGCGGCCAGCAGGGGGAGCGGCCAGAGGAGTTACACATGAGTCACATCTGGCTGCACTTCTTACTGTAATTATAGATTTAAACACGGAGTAATATTACAGTAACTAACAGTGTTTAGGGTTAGGGTTTGATTTAGTTTCACATAATTATGCATAATTTACTGTTATTACTACTGTAAGTACATGTAACGTGTAACAAGGACACTGTAAAATAAAGCATTTCCCTTATCATCTGTCAATCATCACTGCGGGGCGGAGTCATTATCTGTGAATCATCACTGCAGGCGGAGTCATCATCTGTCAATCATCACTGCGGGGCGGAGTCATTATCTGTCAATCATCACTGCAGGCGGAGTCATCATCTGTCAGTGTGTGTGTGTGTGTGTGTGTGTGTGACTTCCATCACTGCAGTTGTGTGTTTGAGCGCACTAATCGAGCTCCTCTTCTCTGACCACATTATTCCTGCGCTTTGTTCTCGCTGCTTTCGGTTCCTCATCAGGACTAGAGAGAGAGAGAGACACGTTCCTTTGTTCAGAACACAGACACCGATCCGCCAAACCTCAAGCAAAATAAATCTACATTTTAAATCTCAATCAAATATATTTAGCTTAATTCTTCACATAAGCAAAATTCTGTTTTTAATCTTAAATACATTTTGGTAAATCCAAATAATCCAGTTCAGCCACTCGACTGACTCTGCGTGTCATCAGAGTACCAGTGGACCGTCCGGAGTGGAGTAAGTTGGCCTGTCGTTGTAAAGTTTATTACAGTCAGTAGAATATCAGTCGAGGAGCTTCAGAATAAAGAGTTATCAGAGATTAACATCAGTCTACTAATAATGACATGGAGTTGCAGATCTGACCCGTTGCATGTGTGTGTCTGTGTGAGCTGGTCTACTGAAAACTGCAGGATTTTCCCCATCACTGACAAACGTATAAGAACATTTCCCTTATACTTTCCATTTTGGTTATGAAAACATATTTCTGAATGTTCAAAAATTCTCGCTTACGTGAACCATAAACGAATGAACAATGTGTTTGTGCTAATGTTTTGAGAACTCTATTAAAGACCAGATAACTGTGCATGAATGTTCTGTTAATGTTTGTTGATGACGTGGAGAGAACGTTCCCCGTAATCTGGAACAGCTCGTGTTTCTGCGCGCTGACACAGACTCGGGTCAGAGGAAGTTTGGCAGAGGCATTCGCAACTCTCTGGGTGGAAAGAAAATAATAAAAGAGGAAACATTCAAACAAAGCAGTTGTTATTCCTGCCAGTCATCATGAGACCGCAGAGACGTGACGCACTGAAGAGCGCTGACCCAGTGCAGGAGACGGGGACGGCCTAATGGACTTCTTGTGACTAAACCTCCTCCTGCTTCTTAGTAGTGAGGGAGTGACAGAGACGGACTGGACTGAGTCTCACCAAAACACACACACAACAGCCCAGACGCTTCTCACACTGAATAACCTCAGCATGCAAGGTCAAAGGTCACTGTAATAAAGGTGTCACGGGTTCAGCAGGCAAGAACAGATGAAAGACGGAAGCGTGTTGCAGAATGGGAACGTTTTGAACGCAGAGCAGAACCAGAACACATGATCACATCACACCAGTCCTCGGGTCTTCACATTTAGGGTTGAGATTAACTGCATAAAAATGTATACTTTATTTAACATATTTAGTTATTGGGGGTTTGCATTGTGTTCTGATTCTGCATTTCACGTATTTTATTCATTTTGAGGAAGATTTAATCTTTTTTTTGTGTGCAAGTGAGATAAATGTTCACATTTAGTCTAGAACTACAATAACCATCATGTCTACACACACACACACACACACACACACACACACACTGGGGATGTTTTTCTATCATTACAGGCAATAATTACACTCATTAGCACCAATTGCATGATCTATCGGAACACACTCACACACACACACACACATCTATTCATAAACATGCCATATTTCACATTATCACACTTATTTCACATTATCACACTTTCACATTTAGTCTAGAACTACAATAACCATCATGTCTACACACACACACACACACACACACACTTTAGGAATGTTTTTCTATCATTAGGGGCAGAAATTACTCTCATTAGCACAATCTCATGGTCCATCAGAACACACAGATCTCTCTCTCACACACACACACTCACACACACACTATGTCTATTCATAAACATGCCATATTTGACATTATCACTCTGTTTCACATACACACTTCAGTGATGCCGTTCTGTAAACATCCTGAGCGTATGAACATATTTCTCATACCCGAGGCGTAACTCACACAGGATCTGCAAGAACACGTTTCACAGCGCGCTAGCAAAACTGTCTCATGCATTTTTTAAATCTGGAATATTATAATAAACATTAGACTATATATTCTCCTGCATGAGAGAACACACTGATGATGTTAACAGGAAACTCCAAAGCTAATTATGAGAATAGATCGAGAGATACGGAGCGAGAGGTGAGATCTACACACACACACACACACACACAGAAACCTCATCATTCTCTCTCTCTGATTCCTAGTCTCGCTCCAGCTCAGATCAGGAGGAAGTGATGCGATCATGACTTCCTGTTTTACTTCTTATTAGACGAGTGCTTCACTACAGTACACACATCCCTTTACGTTTGTGTATTACAGCTGCGTTCTCTCTTTCATTCTTCTTTTAAATGTTATTATTATTTTAGAATCAGACACATTATTAGTGAAGGTACTGTATTACAGAATAAATTACACTGTATATTAACGCTGTAATAATATTTCACTGTTTTAACTGTATTTTTGATGGAGTAAATGCAGCCTTGGATGAGCGCCTATATGCATGTATGTCATTTACATGGTCAATATATTAATTTTTATTTTATTTTTATTCGTGAATCACAAATCATATCCCCTAAGCTGTGAGTGTGTGAAACAGTAAAATGTAGATTCTCTTAATATTTATAAAAGCTCTCATTGACTTCTCATGTCAGTGTGTGTGTGTGTGTCCAGTCGGGCTGAAAGGTTGGAGCTCCTGAGCTGTGATAGGTGAGGAGAAACGTGTGTATCTGCTCCAGGAATTTAAAGGTACAATAAAGAGAAGAGGAAGAAGTGCAGGGAAATCCTGGGAATGTGAGAGTCCTGCAATAAAGCTTTACAACTCTGTGTTTGTCAGCAAACACACACACACACACACACACACACACACTGGAGTGCGTGGCTCCTCCCTCACACACAGCAGGTTTGGGCTGTTAATGTAAACATCATAAAAGTCACATTTGAGTGTTCGTGGCAGAAGATCCAGCAGCCGTTCCTCACACACACACACACACACACACACACACACACACACACACACACACACACACACACACACACACACACACACACACACACACACACACACACACACACACACACACACACACACACACACTGGGGCGAGGACTCAATCACATGATCATTCATCTCAATTTAAAATATGTGATCATGTCATTCATCTTACATCATTTTGGTATTTTGGGGCATAAATTGTAAAAATGATTCTGACATCATCATGAATGAACTTTTAGAAAAGAAATCAATGTGAAGTTTTGAGTCTGTAAGATATTTAGTGTTTCTGAAAGAGTCTCTTCCGACTGCGTTATTAATATTTGCATGAAGGACGGTCCCTCGGACCTTCATGATCATGTGCACTGAATGATGATGATGATGAAGATGAAGATGATGCAGTATAAACGTTACAATGGGACACACACACACACACACACACACACTTTTACACTAATCGCTATAAAACACTTTAATGGGAGAAATGACGATATGGAAAACCTCTCGAAAGATGCGTTTAATCATGGCAGAGGCGTGTGAATCTCTCTCTCTCTCTCTCTCTCTCTCTCTCTCTCTCATTACTGCATGTTAGAATGCTGTTCCACTGTAATTAGCATCTTAGTCACTGCGACACTATTTTAGTCTCCATCCCCCGCTCTCTCTCTCTCTCTCTCTCTCTCTCTCTCTCTCCTGCTGTCCTTCATTCCTGAGCGATACTTTCTGTCCATCTTTTCACAGCATGATGATGTCATATTTGCTCTTCTTCCTGTGTTGATCTCTCTTCCTTCCTCACCACAGCCTTTCTCAGGAGTTAGGAATACTCATTTACAATATTTCGTTATGAGGCTGACAGAGGCTACTCCTCACTTCAGCACAATATACTTTAACTATCATACTTAAGTGTGCAATGACTTCAATATCAAACACTAATTGCATGTTAATTGCAATCAAATGAAAATTTATCCTAGTTTAAATTAATATTGAATACATTTAAAATAAAACTAAAGTAAAACTTTTAATTTGACATGATTACAAATTGCACTTAAGTGCATTTAAATGTTTTAAGCGAGAGTGTTACAGCAGATACAGCAGAAAGAAGTGCACTTGCAGCACACGTCTGGCCATTTCCCCAAGCAGAATAACCCGTGTGATGGCCAACCACTGATAGCTGGGACGTATTTACTTCTTTGACAAGCTATCCAACGCAAACAAACTTGAATTGTACCTTTTTTGATGGATGAGATGGACTTCCAGCAGTAGGTGAGTAGGATAAGCTGAGCAAGGCAGGCGTGGGCAGTTTTGTAGGTTAGTATCTGACAAAGGATGGATTCCAGTAATCCAACAAACGATTGGTAGTTGATTGAAGAAAGGTGGTTAAGGGCACAACTTAAATGTCAAAACTAATGTCCAAGTAGTGTTCAATGGGCTATATGCACAGCTGCACTACTTCCTGAACTTCAGCCTTGTTTCCTGTCTGCCATTACTGGCCAAATTGATTAATTCAGGTGTGCTTGTCCTCAGTAGTCAATGCAACAATAATCAAACACACCTGTATTAATCAAGTTTGGCCAATAATGGCAGGCAGGAAACAAGGAGCTGGCTGAAGATCAGGAAGTAGTGCAGCTGGGCATAAAGCCTATTGTGATTCAATAGAGTTTCTATAGCAAATTTGTACTGTATGCTTGTACATTCCAACAGCTTCCTTGTTCTTTTTTTCTTTTTTTTTCTTTTTTTTGTTAAATTGGTTTCTATTCAGACATCAAATAGCCTTGAAATAATTACAGGTTTCAGGATAGATTTTTTTAAATGCAGGAAGAAGAAAAAAAACTAAAAAACTTACTATAACCAACACCTGTTAATAATCCAGTGCCATTAATACACTGCTCTTAAGTCAGCCTGCAATACAATGCATTAAAGAATAACATTTCTATTGAGGTAACAGATGTGAAATTGTCCCATGTTGCCTTTCAAAAGGAATATAGTTCATTCCAGGTGTAGAGTAGACATCAGTTCCTCAAGCCATAGTTTAGCATCAGGAGGGTAAACCTTTTTCCAAAACAGTAGTAACAGTTTCTTGGCTGTTATCAGACAGTATGTAAGAAATTTCTGTTGGGAACTGTTCAACAAATATATATATATGGTTAGAATGTCCATATATTATTATATTATTATATAATATTAAAGTATTTTAAAAACCCCACACCAGAATCCCTTTATTTTATGGCAGAAAATAAAACTGTGAGCTAAATCAGCTTCCTGATTTGCACTTATCACAAAGAGGCGAAACATTCTTAAAATCCAATGCAATTTCTTTTTTGAAAAACGCAATCTATGTAAGACCTTAAATTGAATGAGACATAATCTTGTATTGAGTGATTGTTTATCAATATCCTCTAAACCATTCTGCCAAATCTCTTCAGAGATTCCAATCCCCATCTCTCGCTCCCATTCCTCTCTGATCAAGTTTGTAGAGGGAGAAGTAGCTGCTTGTGACTTTCCATAAATTAAAGAGAACTGATTTTTGTTTCCTCTGAACTGAATGAGACAATCATCACTGATTGAGGGCGGGACCTCATCCAGGGGGACATTATGTGTACGCAAGTAATTCCTTATCTGTAAAAATCTGAAAAAATTATTTTTTGGAAGCAACAGCTTCCTTGTTCTTTTCTTATGTTTGAAAAAGTGAGAGGCGGCCATCTTTTTATTCAAACATTCTCACCAACTGTCAAAATAAAAGTCCCTACAAAATAAAGGATCCTAAATCTAACAAAACATTCCAGTGCTCCAATAGCACAACAATTTAGATTAAACTAAACTCAAAATAGCTCCTACAACCCAGCAAACACAGAACGTTCCCCTAACGTTCCCGAATGGTCCCATGAGGTTATTTTTTGGGGAACCAAACAAGAACGTTATAGGAACGTTTCATGTAGGTTATTTTTATGTTCCATAACGTAAGGAGAATGTTCCGGGAACTTTCCCTTAACCTTCAGGGAACGTTCTGGGAAGTGGGAACCAAAAACTAACGTTCCCAGAACCTAAATTTGTTTGCTGGGGTAGAGTACGACACACAGCTCTTGTGCTCAGATCAGCTGTGTGAGAGTGTGTGTCTGATCTCCACATGTTCAGCTGGACCGTCAGCGCCGATTCCCCAACTGAGCCGACACACACTCGTGCAGGCGCTGGAATGTGTTTGAAGACTTTCAGTCCCACAAAAGCCAGTGTTACTCAGATCTAACACAACAGAACAGCAGGCAGATGCACAACACACACACACACTGTGTGTGTAAACCAGGATGAGCTGCGGACAAGAACAACAAATCCGCCTAAACTAAAGGTCAGCCGTGACAACCAGAACTAGTTTAATAATGATTGTGACTGACATCCAGTGGCTGCTGTGTGTGTGTGTGACCACGGGCATTATTGTGTGCACAATAAAAAAATGTATTTAAATAATTTTTGAAAAATGTAATAAATATTAAAATGAATTACTATTGGATACTCTGTGATGTTAATGACATTTTTCACTCAGGGTTATTATTGTTAAACCCCAACATTCCCTGTTTGATTTGGAGGAGGAGCACACGGACGCAGCTGATGTAAATCATTTATTCTAGTAAGTGCTAATCGCGTTATTGAATAGTGTCTGTAAACTGCACAAAGACTGTTTAAATCACAACTTACTCCACTAACCCAAACCCGTCCACTAATACTCTGATGAAGGACATGCTCATAGTTAGTAGAGAGATTATTGCAATTTTTAAATCTTACATCACCTCAGGCTGTACAAATCATCTCCTAATTGAATAATCGCTCACATACACACACATCTTCACACACTATCAAGAGGCATGAGCAATAATCTGACACTAGCAAGCTAATATTTACACATGCTGAACGTGTTTAATGTCACAACACTCGGAGACAGACGCCGCCCGCCTCCTAAACACACTCATGAGGAGCTGGAGTATTTACACACACACACACACACACACACACACTCGAGAGACGTTAGTCTTGTAGTCTGTCTTCGGATCCTCCCACTGTCAGCATGCAGAGACAAACACACTCTTGTCAAGTTTCTGTCTTTGAGTGAGAGATAAGAAAAAGCCTTGTGTTCACTCTGAGGAAGACAACAGTGCCAGCCTCCCCGTCACGCTCACGCTAGCTCTAACACACACACACACACACACACACACACACACTCAGTGCGTCTGATGTTTGGTCCAAAGCATTATCTACAGCTGTTTCCTTCAGCCTCCATCTCAGACACACACGATTCATCTCAGCCTCTCGATAGTATCAGCTTACAGGAGTGTAACCCAACCCAGTGTGTGTGTGTGTGTGTGTGGGACAACCTTATCAGCCGCAGGCCGAGGAACAGACCCACAGAAACACAGGCAGGGCTTCACTGCTCAGCGCTGAATTCACCAGGAAAGAATGTGCAGCTGAGACTGTGTGTGTGTGTGTGTGTGTGTGTGTGTGTCCGTTACACTAACAACATGTGAACAGTCTTGTGTGAGACTCAAGTTAATGTTGATGTTCAGTGTTAAAACAGTCTCTCCATCTTCCGCTGATATCAGTCCGACTCTCTGTAAACACAGCACACGACGCGAGTCTGAACTGTTGATTTCACCGAAAGACTCTTAATATTCAGTGATATGATGATTTACTGCACTGACACCTGAACTATTGATCTGAATAATGACGATATCAGGAAACGCTTCATTTTAGTGTGTGTTACACATACGACACGTACTGCAGTGATAACAGTAATTACATGCAACTAACTCAAAATACTGATATTGTTCAGTATAATTACACTGTAAGATTATTATTATTATAAGATAATTACACTGCATTAGTGTCTCCTGTGGATCTGCTTCAGATGTAATTGATTTTGTTTCATAGTTGATGATTTCATAACATTATTTTTGTTTATTCTGCTAGTAAAGTGCTTTAGAAATAAATCTGACTTGACTTGATTAGTGCACTGTTCATGCTATTAAAGTTGATGCTATATAATGTTATAGTTTTAGTCGTTTAAAGAGGTTAATCAAAGTTTTTGAGCTATGAATATAACAGATATGTAACAATGATGAGTGTTGCACGTCAGACAGGCCAAAATCAGCCTTTTACAGCACACACACACACACACACACACACACACACACAGTTCCGGTTAGATAACAGTGGAGCAGACGCGCGTGTGATCGTGACTTCACACATTCCCGAGACTCGTCCGGCGGACAGCAGACGTCTCCTGACCGTACTACAGGATAATAAATAACATATCCTAATATATAATCCTGTGTGTCTGTGGAATTACTGTAATCTCAAGAAGTGTGTGTGGAAGAGGAGCTGATGATCAGACTCGGTTGCAGTGTGTGTACAGTGTGTGACGCTTATTGCTGTAGCAACCAAGAATCATTTTGCTCCATTTATCATTTATTAACTCACAAATACAACAACACACAGATAAACCCTGCGCTCTCTGACCTGTCAATCACGGGTCGTAATGAGCCTTGAGAGGGTAATTTGCTTAGATTAATAGCAATTAGATTTACGATAATGAGATCTTATGAGTGTAAAGAGATGTTGTTTTAAAGGTCTCCTACAAGGTCATCCAAGGTCAAACACACACTAATATTCAGCTCTTTCCTCTCAGTGTCTGAAACGCTTCCATCGAGGATTCAGTCTCTCTAAGCCCCGCCTCTCTGAGAGCTGCTCTGCTGTGATTGGTCAGAGAGCAAATGCTCATTATCATATCGGTCTCTCAGCTCTTGATCACAGTGATACGAACAGTGACGATGGCGTGTGTTTTACCGTATCGATCTCGGAAAACAACACGAGCCGAACTCTTCCAGTCTCAGAGACACTACAGTGTTAGAGGGCGGAGCTAAGAGACGCTGCTCAGCCAATCAGGACCACAGGCTGGCATTATGCAAATGAGGCACAAACCTACAGCAGGAAGTGCGACTGAATTACCGACGACTCGTTTCAGTTCAGAATCAGGAGACAAAAACTCAATTTATCTGCACTTTGATCTGTGAAACTTTGCAGAGCTTTTACATTCACTAACAGACTTATTACACATACATGACAGGTCATATACAAACACCATAATGGGGAACTAATCCTGAAGGGATTCTACTAAAGCAGATACAGTGTGTGTTAGGCACTCGTACAGAAAAACTTATGATAAAGTGTCATTAATTGAGTTTCTGTTCACTAGATGTGATATTCTCTAAGCTTTACAAACTTTACAATCAGCTTAGGTGAAACTGTTTAACTGCATATAAAAACACACTAAAACACACACACACACACACGCACACACACAGACACACACACACACTCCAAACAGAAATAACAATCCAGTGAGATGAGAGAAGTGATGATCCTGCCAAAGTTATCTGCAGCTCTGGCTTTAATAAGACACATATGAGTCTGCACACACACACACACACACACACACACACGCGATCAGCTAACACTAAACACACTTGCTAAACACGTGAAGCGTGTGGAAACTCTAAACATAATTTCCTCATGATCCACTCCTCGTACTTCTCATCATTCGTACACAGCAATGCTGTTTTCCTCTTTAAACAAACACGCACATCCCTCCCTCCAGCTCTGAGTGACCTCTGACCCCTGGACACGTCCACACACACACACACACACACACACACTGAAGAGAAGAGCCTGCTGGGAAAGAGCAGAGAACTGACAGGAGGAAGGAGGATCTGAGAGAGGTGTGTGTGTGTGTGTGTGTGTGTGTGTGTGTGTGTGTGTGTGTGTGTGTGTGCACATCAGCTCTGATCCAACAATAATTTTTATCTCCTGCATTGACAGTATCATACAAGAACTGAACTGAGCTGGACGATGACATCACGGTTTTCTCCAGAGTGGCTATACACACACACACACACACACATATATATATATATATATATTTATACATAAATTAATAACTTTACAACGACAATGAAGCATCCGTGAACTGCCTTAATCTGGCCTGAGACGCTATTCTCTTCTGGAAACACTGTTGCATTATTTTCCTGTTATCTCTGTAAAGATGCTCTGAAACACTGTGTTGTAACAGCGCTATATGAATAAAGCTGACTTGACTGTGTGTGTGTGTGTGTGTGTGTGTGTGTGTGACAGAGAGAGTCAGAGCAAGACAGGAAGTCTCAGATGGAAACACCCTTCCTTCCTGCCAGAGCAGGGATCATAGGCAGACACACACACACACGCTTACCCTTACACATACACACCTGCACAGGCGCTTCAGTGGTGTTGGGTTCGAGTCCGGGTTCCCCAACTCTACGCCTCAGTGCTGCAGAGAAGGTTCTTCATGAGAGTTTGAGCTTGCAGTAAAAATGCCTTTTGTCTCTTTAGGCTTACGCAATTCTCCACAATGTTGCAAGAAAGCTGCACATCCCCGTCCACGAGAAACAGGACAGTCGGAGGGAGAACGGGAACAGGAAGTGGAGGAAGAGTCCAACGATGACTACTTCCTGTCTGAAGACCCGAAACATGTCGATCAAAATCAACACTGTTTGTACATTAATAGGAGCACCGAGATATTTGTATTACATGTTATGGTTCCCCAGTGTGTCGTTTACTTCATCAGAACCCACACACACACACACACACACTTACAGTCACAACAATGATCCTTCTGTCATCCTTCACACACTCCACTGCTGTTCAGAGTTCCTGCTGCGAACCACAAGACTGGATCTGTTGATCATTACAAGTCAATTGTGACCAAAACAGGTGTGTGAGACAGAGAAAGAGAGAGTGTGTGTGTGAGAGAGAGTGTGTGTGTGTTCATGTTTATATTACATTGTGTGCCCATAAGTACAGTAAAACATGAAAATCACCTATATTGTGGGATCCAGCCAGCGGTCCCCATGAGGAAAACAGCGTATAAATCAGACTAAGTAATGTTTCCTGTGAGGGGTCGGGTTAGGGATGGGGACAGAATATACAGTTAGGTGTTTCATTGGCATCGATAGTGCCTTGAAGAACCTTTAACCTCCACTGAGTTACTTAAAAACATACAGCATGCGATCCGTTCTATGATTGTTAGAGCAGACTCAGATATGAGGTCATTGAGTGTTTCTGCTAGAGATTGAACTGACAGTAAACATGTTATTATATGCCGTTTCTGACATGTTTACACTTGGTTTTCTCATACAACAGCGAGAGTAACATCAGCATACTGTTTGTGTTTTAGTGTGTTCAGAGAATCATAGAAGGAAGATTCATCTGCACCCTCGTGGCCTCGAGGCCTTCATACAAAGACAATCTCAACAGTTCTCGAGTGTTAAAGGTTCCTCTTTAAGAAGAAACAGGGCTAAATAAAGCTTCAGCCACAGCCTCTCTCTTAACACTGAGTTTAACCTCTTTCCTGTGTCTGAAGAACAGGAACACACAGAGAATAATCACAGAAACCACCAACAAGAGGAGCAGACCCCGACCACTGCCTACAGGACCTCACAGAAACCACCAACAGGAGCAGACCCCAATCACTGCCTACAGGACCTCACAGAAACCACCAACAGGAGCAGACCCCAATCACTGCCTACAGGACCTCACAGAAACCACCAACAGGAGGAGCAGACCCCGACCACTGCCTACAGGACCTCACAGAAACCACCAACAGGAGGAGCAGACCCCGACCACTGCCTACAGGACCTCACAGAAACCACACACAGGAGGAGCAGACCCCGGCCACTGCCTACAGGACCTCACAGAAACCACCCACAGGAGGAGCAGACCCCGATCACTGCCTACAGGACCTCACAGAAACCACCCACAGGAGGAGCAGACCCCAATCACTGCCTACGGGACCTCACAGAAACCACTCACAGGAGGAGCAGACCCCGACCACTGCCTACAGGACCTCATAGAAACCACTCACAGGAGGAGCAGACCCCGACCACTGCCTACGGGACCTCACAGAAACCACACACATGAGGAGCAGACCCCGACCACTGCCTACAGGACCTCATAGAAACCACTCACAGGAGGAGCAGACCCCGACCACTGCCTACGGGACCTCACAGAAACCACACACATGAGGAGCAGACCCCGGCCACTGCCTACAGGACCTCACAGAAACCACCAACAGGAGGAGCAGACCCCGACCACTGCCTACGGGACCTCACAGAAACCACACACATGAGGAGCAGACCCCGACCACTGCCTACAGGACCTCATAGAAACCACTCACAGGAGGAGCAGACCCCGACCACTGCCTACGGGACCTCACAGAAACCACACACATGAGGAGCAGACCCCGGCCACTGCCTACAGGACCTCACAGAAACCACCAACAGGAGGAGCAGACCCCGACCACTGCCTACGGGACCTCACAGAAACCACACACATGAGGAGCAGACCCGGCCACTGCCTACAGGACCTCACAGAAACCACCAACAGGAGGAGCAGACCCCGACCACTGCCTACAGGACCTCACAGAAACCACCCACAGGAGGAGCAGACCCCAATCACTGCCTACAGGACCTCACAGAAACCACCCACAGGAGGAGCAGACCCCGACCACTGCCTACAGGACCTCACAGAAACCACCAACAGGAGGAGCAGACCCCAATCACTGCCTACAGGACCTCACAGAAACCACTCACACACGCAGACTTAAAGAAAAGCAGAGAGCGTTCTGGATGTGAACTTTGACAGAGCTTTACAAAAGAGCGGTTGCGTAAACACTAGTTTCTCAAGAGTAGAGAAAGTGAAGAAACGCAACAGGAAAGAGGGAAGCGGCTGTAATCTTTCATCTCCGTTCACTGCAGATAAACTGAAACGAGGACTCGCTTTACTGAAATACTTCCTCATTCACAGAAACCTGCTCAGCAAAAGATCCGCCACCAAAATTAACCAAACAAGCAGCTGCCAATCATGAGTGTGTGTGTGTGTGTGTGAAATCAATGGTGTGTTCAGGCAAGCACATGTGTGTGTGGATCCAGGGCATGTCACGACATGTCAGACTGGGTCTGTCAGTTCACCGTGTCACATGACCTCCGATCGCCATGTCACATGACCTCCGGCCCTGTCAGTGCCCTGGGGCAAACAATGACTGACAAGAGAAATGCCAGCAATGCAATCGTTTACAAAAACTCCTGCATATCTTCATGACACACTAAAATGAGCTCTTCTATATCTTAAAAAACACAAAACACAATAAATCTCCTTAATGATCAATACATCTGTCACCGCACATATTTCTCGTTGGTAACGTTGACATGAATGCAACTGTTGATTGAGTTAATGTCAGCTCAGGTCCGTTACTAAATAACATGAACAGATTTATCCTTTGATTTTTAATAATGTAGCCTATTAATGAAAGTTAAAATGAATATTAATGCTTCTTTATCATTGTAGTTTACAAATGTGAACCTGAGTGAAAAGTGTTGCAGATTCCAACAATCTGAGACGAGTGAAATGACTCAATATTATCAGCAACTGAAGATTTGAAGTAAATGTAACATTCAGAATATCAATATTTTTTAAAGTTTCTAATCAAAGGAAACCAAAAGTAAAAGTTCACATGGTCAGTGCATTAGTGAACTATAAACCAATGACTATATTAAATGTTAATGTATGATAAATGCCATTTATCATAAAATATTTTGGGAACACTTCAGAATAAAGTATTCTTAAACATTAGATATAGATATGCTCATATAGCTCAGTCAGGTCCATTAAATAATATTAACAACTATTGATTTTAATTATGTATAAGTAAATACTGATTAATAAATGATTAATAATAATAATTAAAGATTAATAAATGCTTTAGAAGTATTTTTCATTGGCAGTTCATGTTATTGAATGCTAACAAACAGAACCTTGTTGTGAAGTGCGACCAGTATTTTTTTATTTATTTTATGGCACAATATTTCCATAAATCTGTTACTTCGGCACTACACCGCAATCATAAACACCTGACGACCCAGAGAAGAACAGCTGGAAGTTATTCCGTGTGTGTGTGTGTGTGTGTGTGTGTGTGTGTGTGTGAGCAGATTGTCCATCTGAACGCCAGAGAGGAGCCGCACCCTCTGAAACAGAAACACACTGAACTCGCTTCACTTTCGTGTTTCGCCACAGAGGAAAGACTTCAGCTTCTCTCCGATTCACAAATTAATTCTATAATAATTTCCAAGCCTGCAGCTGTGGACGGGTTCAATAAACATCGAGCAGAACTAAACTCCCAGCCTTCACTGCGGGAAGGTTAAAGCACACAGATGAAGCGAGAGGACGGCAGTGTGTGTGTGTGTGTGTGTGTGTGTGTGTGGACAGGCCTTCGCCTGAGAGCGCGTTACTGCAGTGGACAAGCCCGGGCGGATCGGCAGCAGGAATGAGAACAATGACTGGAATCCCAGGGTTTTCCCAGATCTGAGCCTGCGGGCATGAGAGAAGTCTCGCGAGACTCAGACTCGCACACACACACACCTCAGCGATTAATTATTCAAACACAGTTGGCCTTCATGTCTGGGTGAAACAAAAACTGAAGTATAACAATTAGAAACAGGTTTAGATTACTGATGCAAGAGGAAATGTGTCATGTGACAGAGATGCAACTTCTGTCACAAACAACCAGGCAATATTAAAGGAGTAGTTCACTTTTCACCATGTCTTTCTTTCTTCAGTCGAAAAGAAATTTAAGGTTTTTGATGAAAACATTCCAGTATTTTCTCCATATAATGGATTTCAATGGGGTCCAAACGGTTCATGATCCAAAAGACACTTTCAGTGCAAACTGTTCAAACGGCTTTAAACGATTCCAGACGATGAATAAGGGTCTTATCAAGCGATCGCTCATTTTATAAATAAATAACCAAGTTTAAGTTTTATAAGCTCAAATGGTCGCCTTGCTCTGTTCTGTGACGCACGTTCGTGACTCTCCCCAGATAGCACAAGTCAATTTGATGTGATGTTTACATCTGGAAGACGTATTTTTAAGAGTGTTTGCTCATCTGCAATACGTCTATAGGACGTTTCCTGTCAGATGTCAAATAGATGTTTAGAAGATGACAGTTTAACATGCATTCTAAATCATTACATCTTATAGACATCTTCTAAACGTCTATTTGACATCTGACAGGAAACGTCCTATAGACGTATTGCAGATGAGCAAACACTCTTAAAAATATGTCTTCCAGATGTAAATATCACATCAAATTGACTCGCGCTATCTGGGTCCTGTTCGAACTCATTTATCAAAATGAATGTATCTTTTTCCGAGTCATTTGGTTCATTCAACGAACGAAACTAACAAATTGATTCAGAAAAAGATTCGTTCATTTTGATGAACGAGTTCAAACAGGAGAGTCACAAACGTGCGTCATAGAACAGAGCAAGCCGAGCATTTGAGCTAATAAAACTTAAACTTTGTTATTTATTTATTAATTGAGCGATCGTTTCGCTTGATAAGACCCTTATTCATCATCTAGAATCGTTTAAAGCCCTTTGAACAGTTTGCACTGAAACGCTCATTTGGACCTTGAACCGTTTGGTTCCCATTGAAGTCCATTATATGGAGAAAATCCTGGAATGTTTTCATCAAAAACCTTAATTTCTTTTCCACTGAAGAAAGAAAGACGTGGACATCTTGGATGACACGGGGGCGAGTAAATTATCAGCAAAAGTTTTTTTCAAAAGTGAACTACTCCTTTAATGTCAAGAAACAAAAATGTATTGGCCTCAAATATGCTTCAGATCTTTAAAGCTGGTAACACTTCATTGTACAGTGTCTATTACACATGCGTACTATAGTTACTATAGTAAAGGAATAGTTCACTTCAAAATGAAAACTCCATTTACTCAAGCCTGTACGAGTTTCTTTCTTCTGCTGAACATAAAAGATGATATTCTGAAGTATGTTTGTGACCAAACCATTATTGGACCCCATTGACTTTCATGGTAGGAAAAAAATAATACTTCATTGAAATGAACTTTTCCTTTAAATGTATAATTCCACTGTAACACGGACACATTGAAATGAAGGGTTACACTTTATTTAAGGTGTCAGTGTTACAGTGGAATTATATATTTAAGTACCGAGTAATAGGATTAGGGTTTGGTTGAGGGTTAGTTGCATGTAATAATGCAGGATTTACTGTTATTGCTACAGTAAGTACATCTAACATAATTTTACAAGGACACTGTAAAATAAAGTGTTGCCAAATAAAACTGTAAGAGAGAGGAGGACAGGAGTCGGTCTGACCAATGCAACGCACTGGAGATGCTGAACTAAACCCTGAAAATCAGCGCTGGTGACGACAGCACTGCGGGAAAGAGACAAGCACACAGAAACAACACCCACACACACTCTCAAGCTGTGCTGCAACGCTTCCTGCAACACACACACACACGCTCAAAAACACCACAGATCCACAGGCGTATCACACTGGAAATATGTGCATGTTTGTGCTCGTTTTACAGGCTTGGTCACTGGCATTCAGCAGCACACACACACACACACACACACTCAACAACACTGCAGCCCTTTAAACAGAGAAGCACATCTCAGATCACATGACTGACACCAGAAGACCTGTGACGGCGCAAACTGACCACACATCAGCTGACGAGTTGCTCAAAGCCTTCGCCATCACAAAAGTTAAGCTCGTGTGGAGGCCGTGGGGAAGCGAAACTCGAGCGCGGAGGAAAGTGTGATGATGACGAGATCAACTTCCTCTGATTTAAACATGTCAACATCACATCAGAGTTTAAAGCAAACTCAGGACTATCAGTGTTCACACACAAACATCATGAAGTGTAATTCACGTCACCCGAGACTTGCTCTTGATTTTAACAGTTGGAAGTCAATGGGGACCAAAACAGTTTGCATCTGAAAACGTTTTAAACGTGGAGATGAGGGCGAGCGAATGATGCGAAAGCTCTCTCTCCAACAGTGCGAGTGTGTCGACAGCATGAATCGAGCGTAAACTGGACAATGACATGTCTAGGAAACCATTTACATTAATAAAGTGGTCTTTAGTTAGCATGAACAATACTTCTTCAGCATTAGTTTCAATATGAACTAATACGTCACTACAATCAAAGGTTGTAATTGTAACAGTATGAATGCACTGTGTATTTTTGATTAACATAAACAATGATTAATAAATGCTAATAGAGCTCGTTGATAGTAAATATATTAACTATTGAACGTTACTGTAAAGTGTTATGAATGTTTCTAAAATTACAAATCCAGCAAGGCCACTGGTGACTGCGGTGAAGCGCACATTAGCCCGTTTGGGACTCCTGCACACATGTATAATTATGAGCAGGCCAACGCCTGATGCTAAACATGCTATTTCTAAACCTTAACCAAACATTCCTGACATGTGTTTTACAAGAGGAGTGTGTCTTTAAGGCACGAGATCGAGTCACATGACCCAGCACACATCTGAAACCTTCATTCCCAGATTCACCCGAACACCGTGCGTGTTTACAGGATCATCAAAGTGCATTAAACCGTCGCCAGAGATCGGACCCGTCAATCAATTTATGCATAATTACCAGTTGCTCAAGGTTAAGAGGTTTGCATTCATTAACCCCACCACGAACCAACAGCGAGTTCTCGAACAAAAGGAGGGCAAACAAAACACTGTGCATGATGATGTTTTTTAAAAATGCATGTATTAAAAGTCTCTTTAAAACAATCAGAGAGCTGTTAAAACGCTCGCCTGAAATTAAACGTACAATCAGATTAGAATTTCAATGGTACATCACATTTGTTAAAAACAAAACAGATCTGATTCAAAACTGGTCTAGAGACAGTGGTTTGAGTCTTCGAGTCTGAGGGCTTCGGTACCTGTGTTTGTGTTTGAGGAAAAAAGGCCAAGAAGATTTTTACTCAAAGGCCGAAACAAAACAACGTTCGTCCGTCCAGCCGCAGAAACCGTAGCAAGCGTAAGTGTGTGTGTAAGTACTGGGTGGATTTCCTCGAACCGAGACTCCTCGCAGGTTGGCACTAAACTCAGCTTTTTGGAAGGCACTCGACGCGACGATGACGTAAAGATCCTCGCGTCAAAACAGTAAATAAAGTCCTCGTGCAGCGCTCAAGGAGGAGAGAAGTGGTTTCAATACTTTATAGGATTCACAACAAGGGTTTCCAAAGAGAGTCGCCTCAAACTCCCGCCGTGCGTCTCGGAGTTCCACGTTTTTGGGGTTTAAGTTCCAGTTGAGAGTGCAAGACACTTGTGTTGACATCAATGACATCTTCGCAGAATTCCTGAAGACTGATCCACTATTCCAAGGCTCTCCTCTTCCTCATCTTCATCCTCGCGAGGAGACGCAGCTCAACAGTACAGAAATCCTGCAACACCTCCAACATAAAATGAAATAAAAACAATTACTAGCACGTGTCTGTGTTGCAACACAGACAGGCACATGAAAACACACACACACCCCTCAAGTGCCCAATGTGTTGGTTCGTCTATATTCATATACATATAATCCCAGAACATTCAAGTATTCTGTCATGTAAACACTGGTTTTAATATTCTTTTGTCGTGTGCAAGACATGGTAGGACACTTATAGAAACACTGATGACCGTTGAAGGGACAGTCCACACAAAACCGACCACTCTGTCATCGTCCGCGTTTATAATAAACCATACTTCACAAACGGGAGAACGGCGGTCCGAGATCAGTCATAGTGTGAGCGAATCATGACAGAATCTTCCTTTTTGCCTGAATTGTCTCCTTAACAGTTACATGGAAGTCCATTTCCACCACATAAGAAGAAAAATCATACTTTGGTAAACCTTAATTATGACATAACAAGTCGAAATTAGGACATAAAAAGTCGCATTTGAAGTCGAAAGCAAAATGTATAAGATAAAATGGTGAAATTGACATACTAAATGGAAATCATGACATACCAAGTCTTTATTTTGACTTGACATACTTGTGTGACATTGAGTCATGCAATTGAAAGCGAAATTGAAAGTCAAAATTGACATACTATGTTGACACGAATAGCCATATTAAGGCTAAAATAGAAATTATGAGATTAAAGGACGACATTATGCCTCTTTATGTCAATGATTTCCTACTTTTAATGCCACAATTTTGAATTTTACGACTTTTAAAGTCCGAGTTTCGACTGCTATCTTTCTCACACGTATATGACAGTGTTGTGTGGCGGACTCGGCTTCCACACAGATTGTTAGTGACGTTTGTCCTCGAGCTTCGAACTTCGCGCGCTCGCTGGTTCGTAAATCGTCGGTTGGTTCTGGCCGTTATTGACTCGAGGCTCGCTCACTCACCATGGCAACAGACGAGAACAAGCACCGAGTAATGGCGCCCGTGTTTAGAGGATCACACAGGAGCAGCACTGATCGCCTCCGCCGGGCGTCGACGCGTAGTTCATCTGCCGCACGATCTCCGCGAACAGCTCGTCCACCGAACCCTTGTTTTTAGCCGAGGTCTCCATGAAGGGGCAGTTCCACTCGTCCGCCAGGGCTTTGCCTTCGCCGGAGGAGACCTCCCGCTCGCCCTCCAGGTCCACCTTATTGCCCACTAGGATCATCGGAACCCGCTCGTAGCGCTTGACCCGGATGATCTGGTCCCGCATGGGCTTGATGTCCTGGAAGCTCTGCTGGTTCACCAGACTGTAAACGAGGATGAAGCCCTGGCCGTTCTTGATGTACAGGTCTCGCATTGAGGCGAACTGCTCGGTACCGGCGGTGTCCAGGATCTCCAGAACCGACGGCGACGAGTCCACCTCGATCTCCTTGCGGTAAAAGTCCTCTATCGTCGGGTCGTACTTCTCGATGAAGGATCCGGTGACGAACTGCACGGTTAGCGCGGATTTTCCCACGCCACCGGAGCCCAACACGACCACTTTGTATTCTCTCATGGCTCCTTCAGCACGGGCACGGGCACGGACTCTCGGTCGCGCGTGCGTGCGCGCTCTCTGTCTCTCTCTCTGGTCTGAAACGCGCCGCGTGCACCCGCCTTGGGCTCAATCCGCATGAATCAGGTCCAAACTCCGGGTTCGGGCTCGCGGCCGCGTGTGCTCCTGCTCGAAGCGTGTTCCGCGGTGAGAATGAGCTCGATTCCGCATCAGAAGCGCATCGTGCTGGAGCTTGTTCCGTGTCTCCGCGAGAGATCAATGCGCCTCTCTCTCTCTCTCTCCCTCTCTCTCCACAGCTCACCTCTCACACATACACACACACGAGCCGCGCGCACTCTTCCTGCCCACAGTGCGCAGCGCGTCACGCGCTGACGTCACCAGCCGAGCGTTTCTTAAAGGCACAGTCACATAAACAATGACTTGTTGATGTCTAGTCACGGTGGTACGCAGTATGGAATTTCCATTTCTGACACATAAGAAGTGCTTTTTGTTATTTGAAATGATGACATAGTAAATTATATGAGATGAATGTAAAAAAATCAAGTCCTATATTTCCACATAATCGAAATTATGACATAAAAAGTCCAAATTATGACATGCATGCTTAATTATGAGGTTAAAAAGTCAAAATTATTAAATAAAAAACTTGTAATGAGACAGATAGAAATTATGACATACTCAATTATAATTATATGGCATGGCAAGTCAAAATTTCAGACATACTCACTAAATCATATAAGTGACAAACACTTAAGTCCATGCCCATTTAATCTAAATTATGACTTAAAGTCATAATTATGACATAAAAGTCTGAGTTGTGACATACATAGTTGACATAGTAAATGACATACTAAATTATAATTATTACATGGCAAGTCAAAGTTATGACATACAAAGTCATAATTGTGATGAAACAAGCTAGAATTGAAAAGCCAAAATTATAATTTACAAAAACATGATTTTTTTCCACATGTGTCAGAACAATAGTGGTAGTTGGACAATTTAAGTGGTGTCAAAGCAGCTTCACATTAATTAACAGGACAATAACAGTGTGAATGTTGCAATCAATTACAGGCCTAATGAACGTCTCTCTCCAGTGACGATGACGGAAGATAAGAAGCTGCAAAACTGTGTGAAATACTCATTATGGAGATCTGATCGTCATGTGGCCTTTATGAAACCATTTTATTTTGGCTTGACATCATAAATCACAATTTATTTCCATTTTTTTAGTTAAATTTGAAGTGAAAGGAATTCATTTACTCAAAAGTAAACTGAGGGAACTGTGATTTTAGTGTGAGCTGTGCCTTTAAAGGTGTGTGTGTGTGTGTGTGTGTGTGTGTGTGTCTGCACACGCCTCACTGTAGAAACGAGTGTCGCAACCGCACGAGTCACAGCCAGAAACTCTGAGATTTATCATAAACTCATGTTATATCAGTGTGTTTCGAAAGAGTTCATCGTTTGGATGTGTTTGAGATATTATAGAGTTATGCTGCACTCGTATAAACATGTTGGCCTGAGATATTTGTGTTCATATCCTGAAGGAAATCTGTCTTTATAATGCGGTTCGTGACATCAGTGTAATTCACCAGAGCTCACTCAGGAATTTCCTGGGAAAGCCAGATCTGTGATTAACGTTCCTTGAAAAAGACTTTGATCACAACAGCCCAGATAACAGGCGACGATCTGGCAAAGTTAGGAACAAACTCTCCTCCAGGAACGTTCGTAGAAAGTTATATAATGTTCTCAAAACGTTAGAGCAAAAACATTCATCGTTCATGGAGCGTTTCTGAATCGTTTCAGTTCGACGTTCCTCTGATGGTTTTTAAATGTTACTTGTTTCAGAACGTTACATTACAAAGTAACATTCTCATAATGTTTGAAGAATGACATTCGCTTAATGTTCACACAACCAAGAAAAACTGTTTTAAAAGTATAATTGAATTATGTCACAGAATGAAAGTCTCTTTAAGTAATGTTCAGTGTAGTGATTTCTTTAACTCTCTAGACTGTAGAAAAAACTTACTTTTTAAAGTCATTTCAACTTACATGAAACTGATTTTAAGGAATGAGTTGAATCTTGTGTAACTTATAAAAAACAAATTTGACAGTTGCCTAACTTATTTTGATGAGTTAAAGCAATGCAAAAACATATGTTGTCATAACTTATTGATCATAGTTTTTTACAGTGAAACAAGGACAAAAGGAAGGAACAAAATTGCTTAAACATGAAGTTTCGAGAGTCTGAGGCCAGACACATCAGCTGATGTTCCCTTAGGGTGGTGTTCGGGTGAACACACACACACACACACACACACACACACACACACACACACACACACACACACACACACACAGACAGCTGATGTGATCAACACTATAAATAGCTCCAGACTGACTCATTTCCTGAATGTGAGTAAGGTGATGCAGTTTCTCAGGTGTGTTACACACCTTTATCATGCGGGAATGATGCGGCCTGACCGGCCCGACCCGTGACCGAACCCGTTCCTCATCCGTCCTCGCCGAGACCAACAGAGGAAGATGAACAAAACCATCAGCAGGACAAACGGCATCAGACACCATTGAAGTGTTCCTCTAGTGTGATCAGGACACTACAGTTAAATAAAGCAAACGCACACATTACACACAATAACTCTTCACACACACACTACCAGAGACATTCACACACATTTGGGGCCAAAGATTACTCACACACTTTGAGCTGCTGATGTTTTGTGTAAGTGCTAATGCTCTTTTTACACACACACTGAACAACATGAAGCATTGCTTGGTCACTGGTTGAGCTAAACTGGTATTATCTAATTGTGGAGTTCAATTGAACAGATATTCAACATAATTCATGTGTGAGAGTCCAACAGAAGGACGGACTAAACCAGTCAAATATCCACTGATCTGAGACCTGAGATCTGTCATATTTATACACTAGAGCCGATAAACTGATGATGATGATGATGAATGATGATGACATCTCTGAATACAGATCCTCCTACAGGTTTGGAGAGTTTCACATTAGTGAATGATGACAGAGTTCACACAGATACAGTCGTCTGTGTTTGGACAAACAGAAACACACGCTGGGCGTCACATGACCAGAGATCGGATCGGGCGTTTGAAATCAATCTGATGTCCGGACTGTGTTAATGATCCTCCTAAACTCGACTGGCCTGCGGTCAGATCATCCACATCACTGCATCAACACTGAACCTGACAGACTCATAGGATCACACAGAACCGCTCTGCTCTGCTCTGGTGTGGTCAATGAAGTCTCAGGTCTGGTGTGGTGTAGTCTGGTCTGGTCTGGTCTGGTGTGGTCTGGTCTGATTTAGTCAGTGAAGTCTCAGGTCTGGTGTGGTCTGGTCTGGTCTGGTCTAGTCAGTGAAGTCTCAGGTCCCCAGACAGTGAAATGCGATTAAGCCTCAGATGTCGAAGGTTCATCAGCAGATCTGCTCCACCCGTCACACACATCAGCCAGTGTGTGTGTAGTTGTGGTGTGTGTGTGTAGTTGCGGTGACTGTTGACTGTGGATGAGCTTCTGATGGTCTTCTTCAGTGATGTGGTAAACAAGCTCGTCACACCTTTAAACAACAACACACATCACACATCACTCTCATCAAGAGCCACCAGACACACAACCAGTGCTGAATACACATGATCTAACACGAGGACTATTATTGTGTGTGTGTGTGTGTGTGAGGGTGCACGAACTCGTAGACTGCTAGACCAGTTCTCTGTAGTTTTGCTCAGGCTGATGAATCACATGATGACAATCCTTAGGGTTAAACCAGAGCCTCGGCACTTCCTATTAGCCCCGTTGTGGATCATCCTGGTTGCAGATCCATTATAATTCCACTGGAGGTGATCACGGGCGAGAGCAGAATGAATGGGAGTCTATGGGGCTAAACGGCTAAATGTGTCTCTTTCACCTGCTTGTCGTTAAATCAACACAGATTTTATTGTTGATTCCGCACGTTCAATATAGATTATAGGCCAAAAGTCGAATGAACGAGTGCTTATGTCCTTTTGATTTCGTACAGGTTAGGCCGTTGTTGGCCGGATCACGCTAGCATTCTGCTATTGTGTGACGTCATCACAGTTTTGAACGGATTTGTAGAACAGATAAGTGAACTTAAAAATGCAATTTTCAGCTGAGTGTATTATCTTAGCCCTCCCTTTTGAATGCAACTTTCAAATTACTTGACAAAAAAATTACATCCTGAGAAAAGTGGATTTCTGGGGGTGAAACCCCATTGACTCCCATTCATTCTGCACTGGACCGCGAGCGCCCCCGCATGGACAGAGACGCGTTACTGCAGCCAGTCCAGAACCCGGAAGTAACCAGCCAGTGCCAATTCTCCTCAATTAGACATTCTCTGGTTAAACAGAAGTGAGCCTGACCTCTGACCTCCACCTGACCTCCCATCTGACCTCTGACCTTCACATGACGACCTCCACCTGACCTCTGACCTCTCACCTGACCTCTGACCTCTCATTAATGCTGAATATTGTGGCTATGACCCGATCCAGATCTCCAGCTGGTTCTGGTGGGAGATTCGGGGAATGCTCTACAACAGGAGCACTGACACACGTGTGTGTTAATCAAACTCATGACTGTGTTGTACAGAAACCCTATTACCTAATATTTTCCGCAAATCAAACATTTATTCAGTATTTTGAAAGATGAGGGATATATGCTACTATCACCAATCCATACATAAATGTAATATGTATCCCATCAGGCTGTTCCCGACACTGGAGTGAGTGAGTGTGTGTGTGTGTGTGTGTGTGTGGGCATCCTCGTGTAGAGGCTTTTAAAATATAATACTCTTGTCTTAAGAATTCTCACATTCGAAACAATTCTGTGCACTTTATTTCCAGAAGAGGTCCTGGTGTGACAACATGCCCCAGTGTGCCTGAGCAACCAGCCGCCTCGAAGAGGAACCCGGAGGAACACTTCACTGGAGTAAAGAGTGTGTGTGTGTGTGTGTGTGTGTGTGGCGCAGTGGGTCCCTCTAGTGGAGGAGCAGAGACTCGATCAGGGCTGTCCCTGAGGGTTTTACATTGACCGACAGCGCTGATACATGTGCACCCGATCAGCGCAGTCATTACTCCTGTCACAGGGCATTATGGGTAAAGATGACGAATGGTTCAGCTAAATATGACAACAATCCCCAGTGTGCGGCAGCGTCACTCCACTAGAGGGCGGCATTTCAAACCACTGGACTCCAGACTGGTTCAGTGACCTACTCACCACACACACACACACACACTCTCTCTCTCTCTCTCTCTCTCTCTCACCACACACACACACACACACACACACTGGTAATGGTCTCTGACCGCAGATCTACATGTATTATTAATGCCTGTGAATGTCAACCATGAAAGGCAGTTATTGTGGGCGAGTGAAAGGCTTCTCTCTCTCTGTCGGATGTTCAGCGGCTCACACACAATCATGAGGCTGTGAGGAGCAAGACGTGTTCACGAGCAGCCCGACAGACTGAGACCGAAACACAGACCCAGATCCAGATCCAGACCGAGACCAAGACCCAGATCCAGATCCAGATCCAGATCCAGACCGAGACCGAGACCAAGACCAAGACCAAGACCCAGATCCAGATCCAGACCGAGACCGAGACCGAGACCAAGACCCAGACCAAGACTGAGACCAAGACCCAGATCCAGATCCAGACCAAGACCAAGACCAAGACCAAGACCAAGACCCAGACCCAGACCAAGACCCAGATCCAGATCCAGATCCAGACCAAGACCAAGACCCAGACCAAGACCCAGATCCAGATCCAGACCGAGACCGAGACCAAGACCCAGACCAAGACTGAGACCAAGACCCAGATCCAGATCCAGACCGAGACCGAGACCAAGACCCAAATCCAGATCAAGACCAAGACCAAGACCCAGATCCAGATCCAGACCCAGATCCAGTTTATAATACATTCTGTATCTAGACAGAATCCACATTAGCACGTCTCTCTCCAGGATCGGGGATCTGTACGCCGAAAGCTCATGCGCTGCTTTTTACATCTTTGTAAAAACGTTACATTTACTGAACAAGTCTATATATTTTGTTCTCAATAAATGAACGAGAACATTTAATTTCATTGAAAGCGTCTTTATTTACTTTGTTTATTTAGTAGGAAGTGAGTCAGATGACATCAAACACATCAGTCCGACGTCGGTATTACTGTAATTACTTCAGGGTGATTTGAAACATGTCTCTTGTATTGTGTGCTGCTGAATGAGCTGAACTGAAGGAAGATCATCACTGTTGAGTTTCAGGGATCAAAACAAATATTACAATTATCTTGTTTTTAAAACGATAGCTATGATGTGTGTAACTGTGATGACAGCTGATGGGTTAGGTGTGTTAGAGATTTACAAATGTACACCTTACTTGAGAAAACAGCACCAAAGCGAATAAAAAATTGTAATATTATAAATTGAATTAATTAATGAAAATATGATTGATCAGGCAAATTACACACAGTACTTTAGTAGAAGCTCGTGCGCCCTCATTAGTGGAGACCGAGAGCTTCACACACACCACAACATCATCAGTAATGAGGGTTTCCTGAGACCCTGGTAATGGAGCGGCAAGAGTGAGATTTTACTTCAGTTTCAGAGCATTAGTGCAGCACTCACACACACACACACACACACACACACACGCACACACACACTCACACACACACACACACTCACTGTTTCTCTCTGTGAGATGCACACACTCCGGAGGAAAACAGGCGCGGGTGAAAGGAATGTTATCAGGAATCAGGGTGTGTGTCAGTCGCACTTCTTCAGAAACGATGTGAATATGAGGAATGTAATCCATAAACCACTCGCCCGGTGGGATAATAAACACACAGCATGCACTGCCTTCATGATATAAAATTATATAAAAGATTCATTAAATACAGTAGGAGTCAATGGAAAGTCCCTAAAACAAGTGTGTGTGTGCGTTTGGAGTACCTCAAGGCTCAGTACTAGGACCACTGCTGTTCATGCTATCCTCACACACACACACACACACACACATTAGTTTTCTCTGATATGCTGATGACACTCAGCTCTTTATTTCTTCACGTCCTGACGAAACTTACCAATTCACAAAATTAATGTAAAGCACAGCTGATATAAAACACTGGATGAATACCCTCAAATCTGACAACACTTTTTACCCTCTGGGGTCAATTTGACCCCAGTAATTTAAACCTCCACAATATGTTTATTTTTTTTTTACAAAGGTTTGTCTCAGTTAATTTATGTCTTTGTTGACTACTTAAGTGACATTTTAAGTTTACATCCACCCACCACCCTTCCTTCCCACCTAACCCCTTATACATCCAGAATACACATTGCACGACTATGGACAAATTTACAAATCAACATAAAATCTTACTGATTTGACCTAAAATTGGAAAAGTATAAACACATCTGGTGTTTTATTTGTTTTATAATATTTCTAAGTATAGATTTTTGTAATCTATAACATTTGGAACGAAAAACTATTTATTTTATCAAGGTAACACGAGTTATGTTTGGGGTCAATCTCACAAAAAATGATGTTTTCCCCTCCCCAATACACAGGAAAGAATTATTAGTTATCTTGAGAATTATGTCACATGTCATGTGAACTACTAGTAGTTCTCGCAATACTACAGATATGGTTATGTTTGGTTAGGACCCTAAAACAGAGGGACGTTTTTTGAAAATGATATTGAATATGTAAAATTACAATGAACATTATAAATTCAAATTTATAATGACCTCAGTATAACAACCAAAACAAATGTGTGTGAAATTTTAATATTTCTTTTAAGTTTTATAATTATTTATAAGTTTTATTATACAACTAAAAGAGCCTGGGGTCAAATTGACCCCAAGCAACACAGATGCTACAAAATTTGTACAGGACTTTGAAAAAATATTAGCAGGTTAATTTTATGTTTACAGAGTTGTCCCCATTAAATTAGGAAAAGTCATTAAATTTGAAGCAAAAAAAAAAAAAATGAATGGGGTCAAATTGACCCCAAGGATAACAGGAGGGTTAATTCTGAAAAAAAACAGAGATTTTAATTATTGGACAAAAAAAAAAAAAAAAACTTTGTCACATGATAACCCAGAATACTGTCTTACACTTGATGGCTGCTCTGTTAAGACTTAATCGTCGGTTATGAATGTGTGTGTGTGTGTGTGTGTGTGTGTGTGCCAACCTCTAGTATCTGTAGAACCACATTCTTCCATATTAAAAATATATCTAAATTACGTCACATGCTCTCATTGACGAATGTGGAACAGTTAGTTGATGTGTTCATGCCATCAAGGCTAGATGACTGTAATGCTCTACTGGGTGGTTGTCCTGCACGCTTAATAAACAAACTCCAGCGAGTCCAAAACGCAGCCGCTCCAGTTCTTACCAGAACCAGGAAGATTGACCATATTAGCCCGGTTCTGTCAACCCTGCACTGGCTGCCTATTAAACATCGGATACATTATAAAATATTGCTGATCACTTATAAAGCACTGAATGGTTTATCTCCAGTACTTGAGCGAGCTCTTAACGCATTATAGTCCTTCACGTCTATTGCGATCTCCAAACTCCGGCCAGTTGACAATACCGAGAATATTGAAATCGACTGCAGGCGGGAGATCCTTTTCCTATTTAGCACCAAAACTCTGGAACAATCTTCCTAACATTGTCCGGGAAGCAGACACACTCTGGCAGATCAAGTCTAGAATAAAAACACATCTCTCTAATCTAGCACACACACAACACACTATAGACTTCTGTAATTCAGTGTTAGGCTGCATAGATTAGGTCAGCCGGAACCGGGAACACTTCCCATAAATCCTGAATAAAACGTTGTCAAAATTATTCCAGTTCACATGTCCACTGTAGCGGTCATCCACCAGGGGGCACTCCACGACAGACCATTCACTCACACACTACATCTCCCATAATGCTCTGCCTGGACTCATCAGCACTCATTAGTTTCACCTGTGTCTCATCTCCTTATTTGCTCACCGTATTCAAGCCTGGTCCTTTCTGTCTTTCCCTGCGAAGTCTTGTTAGTTTTTTTACACTGGATTTCGGAACGTTCGTGGTTTTCTTGATTTCTCAAGCTTTTTGTCTCAGAGTTATAAATAATTCTGTATCATACATTTTTAAGGCCAGAGAAGTAATTTGGTGAGGTCAATTTGTAAAGAGAGACTATACGCCTGCGCACAAATACATTCACACTATAGACTGAACACATGTGACGCCGTCAGCGTTTACACAGGTTTGTGTTTTTGATAACTAATAACTAATGATCTCTGCAACAGAAGTGAATCAACATCTGGACAATAACTTTATTCTAGATCTGCTGTAAAGCCTGAACACTCTCTGTTACGGTAATCTCCTGAATCACTGTAAAGCTGCTGTGAAACTCTGTATTGTTGAAAGCTCTATCTAAATGGAGACTTGACTTGTATAAGTGTGTGTGTGTGTTGTAGTTCAGGGTGAGTGTACAGTTACACAGTGGCATGAATAACTCCAACACAAAGTCAGAGTCTAATTTAAGACAGATATTCAGTCCAGCCGGATCCGCTTACTCTGAGACCGGCGTTTGCGTTTGCCTCTGATATTCAGCGTCGAAATCAAGCGCCACTGATAATTAAACGTCCATTATTGCTTTTCCTTTGAATGAAGATCAATTTATTACCGTGCATTAAAATCATCAAGTTCTGAATCTACAGCAGACCAGCTGATACACACATGATCCAAGAGCGTTTGACTAATTCTCATATTAAGTTTTATTATTACACTATATCATATTATATTTATTATACATATTTAATTTCTCCTTTTTTTAAACTATCGGTTATACTTTATTTTGATAATCCACTTTAGACATTCTACGACTTTTCAACAACATGTCAACTGACACTCATCAGAATTTGTTACAAAACATATAATGTTTTGCCAAACAATCATAGTTATTTAACTCGCATTATCTAAAGTAGCTGTTTCTCTAATTTAATTTGATGTCTCCATTATCTCTCTCCACAAAACACAGCATCCGGCCGGCCAGAAGAGCAGGAAGTTTTGATAGAAACTAAACAAAACAGAAAGCGGAAAAGGAGGCTAAGTGTTTAAGTAGTGGCAGGGAAATGTGCTCATCCCGTTCCTTCAGCGAGACGACGGGAGATCTCTTTATCGTCCCGCTGTAGCTAATCTCTTTCAAGACTGCGTTATAATAATATTTTCAGAGGTTGCTTTATTTCCATGAGATTGGGTTTTCCACAGGACAGTAGGAGGAGAGACGGGAAACAGTGGGAGAGAGATGAGAACAGGAGCATATAGGAAGTCAATGGGGTCCAAGAGTGTCTGGTCCCCCACATTCATCTCCCAGAGCTCGTGATGACCCGGACCGCATCTTCATTTTAAAGTGAACTATTCCTTTAAGAACCAGTTAACCAAACCACAATCAGCCTCATGTTGAAAATGTAAACAGATTTATATGTTTAGGAAAAACATTGAGATGTCAACGGACTTTTAAGACTAGTCTAAGAAGTTGTTTTTCATTTAGGAGAAACATGTTCAATTTTAAATTGATAAACACTGACAGACACTATCATTTAAATAGCATTAAATATTTGAGAATATGAAGGGATAGCAGTGTTAATAAGTCTTCAGAGCCCAAAGTACAGTAAACACTGCATGTCTTCCAAACAAGGGATTAGACAAGTGTAGATGTTTAGTCTATAAACCCTGATCTGAGACCCTCGGCCATTCACGAAATACACTCCCGCCATGTTGTCTGTTCGGACCAGGACATCGAGGCCTTTTAAGAAAGAGAGAAAGCACCCCAGGGCGTTCACACTATCATTTCCAGAGTATGTGTGTGTGTGTGTGTGTGTAAATGCCTCTGTTGGGCCGTCCACGGTTGTTGAGATCTCAAAGTAAACTTGTTTTCTGTGAATAACACAACAAGGATTCGTTCAGATCATGTGTCTGTTCCTCAAGCACATCACGCAACTCACGCAATGATGTGTATTACAGCTTTCTTTTAGTTTTCTTAAAGAAGGAAATGTTGAAAACATTTCAAAGGTCAGACATCAGTAAACTGCAGCGCCATCATCAGGTCAAGCTCAGAAACGCTCTCTGAGATCATAAACACACACTGTGTACAGTGGTCACCGTGATTTTGCCATGTAAGACATGGTCCTGGATCAACATTCCTGTCCCAAAATGTAGTTCTTACCCAATCCCTACCCCTAAACCTAACCCTACCCATAACTTTTCCCTAAAATCAGAGGGTTATGAAAGGTGAATAGCACTGATGTTTAAGTACTTCACCCTGGTTCTAAGCCTAACCTTGACATAAACTGTAAATTTGTCCCTCAAATCGGATTGGTTGATTGGAAAGTTGATCCAGGATCAACAAAGATGTTGATCCAGGAACATGTGGCAGTCTTGGTGAAATCACGTTCACTATGTAGGGTACAGTATATATAGAGAGCAGGTATATAGCACACACTGGGTTTGGGGATGAGGAGTGTGTGTAGCTCTTTTGTTCCCGTTGTGTCACTGTACGAGAGCCGCTGAATTGATCTTGGCCAGGATTCTGTCTCGCTGCACTATTTCTTGCCAAAAACACACTTTGTGTTAATTAAGGATGTGCTTGGGCATTTTATATATCGGGGAATGCATTTCATCACCGCGCAATTAACTCATTTCTCCCTGACAGCAGTTTCACAGACCCGGCCTCATCATCATCATCATCATCCATCACTCGGTGTGTGTGTGTGCTCGATAACACCGGGATCCTGGTGTCAGGAGTGTGTGTGTGTGCTGGATAGCACCGGGATCCACTGAAGACAAGTTGTAGAGAGAACCCGAGTGCCGTTTATTACAAACTAAAGCAAAAGTGAACTTAAAGCAAACCATAAACGTGGACATAAAGCTTTGCGTACAGTGGAACAAAAATCACCAAAGACACAGGCTAAAACACACAGAATAAACACAAGAGGAGGGACAACAGGCGATTAACCAATGACAGGACACACGCTCTAAAAATGCTGGGTTGTTAACCCAATTTTGGGTCAAATATGGACAAACAAAAAAAATGTAATTTTAAAATGTAACCCAATTACTGGGTTTGTCCATATTTGACCCAAAATTGGGTTAAAACAACCCAGCATTTTTTATTTTAGAATGTGGCAGGATCACATGACAGACAGGCAATCACATGACATGAACAAACCACAACATGACAAATATATGTGTGTTTTATTGTAGGGGAAATAGTTTACATATTCATATATGTGTGTTAAAATGTATGATATAATGATATATCTTCAGGCAATTTGGTCTCTCTTCTGGAAATACTCTCTCAGAAACTCCTGATCTGGAGAAAACTGAAGAAACGGTGAAGAAAACACCACAGATATGCATTTGGTCTGACAGGGTAATGATTCTGAGAGACGATTTTAGGGAATTTCATGCCAGTTTTGTTCTCTGAATGGCCATTGATTAATCTCAGCTTTATCCATCGTCCGGTGTCAGCAGAATCACATCTTCTTATTGGACATGATGATGAAAACAGAGCATTAAAAGCATAAAGCATCAAACACAATAAATGAAAATATTACAGCATCTGTATATTTAATGTTGTACTAAAGACCCATTTATATGGAGCGGGAAAGAGTTAGATTATAAAAGCATGTTTCAGTGTTAAACAACTGTTTATGTTCATGAATTCAAGCATTTATTTGGAAAATATTTACTTTGCATGATCTCACAACACATTTTTTCCCACTAATATGTTAATTAGCATGCTTTGATTATTGCTCTAAACTAGTGGAATAACATGATCTGATAACGCTTTACTAAAGCCTCATACAATAATAATACATTATAAAAGTATTTTTAATGCATGAATTATACCTCATAATGCACCTTATAATGATTTGTATGATCTCATGAATAACTGTAATCACACTTATAATACATTATAATATTTACACCTTCAGAAAGACAAACAAGCAATTTCAGGTACAAGGAATAATGCTTTATAATAAAGGCTTTAAGTCAAGTGTTACCAGTAATCTTGATTTCATGATTTGCAAACGCTTTTTAAAGCAGCACAATAAAAAGGTATGTGTTATATTATAAACATTTTTCAGTGCAGGGAAGCAATCAATTATGTTTTATTTACATGATATATGTGTGTGTACTGTATATAATTATTTTGTATATATAAATACATGCATGTATATATTTAAGAAAAAAAATATTATATATATATATATATATATAATATTTTTTTTCTAATATCAATTATCAATATATATATATATATATATATATATATATATATATATACAGTATATACATGCATGTGTGTGTATTTTTATATACAAAATTATACACTACACACACACATGTACTAAATGTCACAGGGTGTTGGTTGAAGACTCAAAGTCCAAAGGCTCCAATACAAACGATTTACTTAACTCTTACTCACAGGATAACACACACACACACACACACACACACACACACACACACGCACACACACACACACACTCTAAACACAATTAACAACCAACAAGAACTGACTGAACTAAAGGAACTAAACACAGAGACGGATGAAGACAGGAGTTAGAGATGAACTAATAAACACACGTGACATGAACACAACTGTGACAGTAAACACTAACTTTTATTTTGGATGAGATTAATCGTTACCCAGCACTGAAATAATGTAAATATACGGTAACACTTTAGAATACGTTTCCTTCGTTAATGAATAACTACACAAGAACTAATGAGTAACACAATATTAACAATCTAGTAACTATTATTAACTAACAAGAAACTCTGATTAACGAACTAGCGCACAGACGAAAGTGGTAGTTCACTAATAAGTAATCAATAACTACTATTTTTTTAATACTTCCCAGAGAACTACTGAAAAAGTTTATTAATAATCTAGTAATTACTATTAACTAAAAGAAACTCTTATTAACGAATTAGTAAGTAATAGCTCACAGATGAAAGTGTTACTAGATACTTCTGTGGGAATTACTAAATATTTGGATCCGTATTATAAAGTGAAGATCATTGGAACTAACCAGTAATTACTCAAGTGTTACTAAAGACATTTTCTAAAAGTTACTAAAGTTCACCAAAAAATCTCAAACGGTTGCACAAATCATGACTAGATCATGTAGTAACACTTGAGTAATTACTAGTTAGTTCCAATGATCTTCACTTTATAATACGGATCCAAATAATTAGTAATTCCCACAGAAGTATCTAGTAACACTTTCATCTGTGAGCTATTACTTACTAATTCGTTAATAAGAGTTTCTTTTAGTTAATAGTAGTTACTAGATTATTAATAAACTTTTTCAGTAGTTCTCTGGAGGTATTAAAAAAATAGTAGTTATTGATTACTTATTAGTGAACTACCACTTTCATCTGTGCGCTAGTTCGTTAATCAGAGTTTCTTGTTAGTTAATAATAGTTACTAGATTGTTAATAATGTGTTACTCATTAGTTCTTGTGTAGTTATTCATTAATGAAAGAACCGTATTCTAAAGTGTTACCAATTATACAATTAAAATTAAAATGATGTTTCATGTTCAGCTGATTCTTGTACACTCGTTTAATCCCCGAGATTAAGACGTTTCACTTCCAGACGTTTGCTTGTACAACAACAGCAGCAGTGGCCGAAACAGGCTCGAGTGTGTGTGTGTGTGTTCTGCCACCAGTCATCGCTCGTCCCACTCACACAAATGCAAAGCCTTGTTCTCTCTCTCTCTCTCCACCCGTCTCAGGTCTGAATGGAGGGACTGGTTTCGTGCCTCGGCAGGCCTGTGTGGCACTGTCTTCCTTCCTGCAAACACACACACACACACACATGCATCTTTGTTTATCACACACACACACACTGTCAAACACACACACTCACATGGGCATGCAGAAGCACGCTTGCTCTCCGGCATATTAATCCACACACACTCACACACCTTCACGAAGAACACGAACAACACCGGCTCACTGCAGCGGCTGGCGTACACCACTCGACCACTCGATCTATGGACAAAAAAACTGGTTTCAAAACTCACGGTCATCGCTGTAACACAGGCGGACTAATGTTCAGGACACTGCACTGTGCGTTCACATCTTTCATTGGTTCAAAAAACACATTTACTGTGAAATACCATTGAAACATATCTATAGACACACACACACACACACACACACACACACACACACACACACACACAAGCAACCGATAGTTTCACTGAGTCATTGTTTGTACAATCATTAAATATTGTAGAACACAATAGGAGATCCAGGGTTCATTATGGTCTACATGTACAGTACACACACACACATCTCTGTAAAACACTGCAGTCGCAGAGAGAATACACACATAGAGGAATCATTGAACAAAGTGTGTGATATACTGATGCAAAACACTACACTACAACCACAACACAGGTTTAGTGGAATCAGAGCAAATATATAATATTAGTCTAGAGGATACTGACGTGTAATTGGTTCACGCTCCACAATAATCGGTGAGAATGAATCTCGTAATCTTGAAACGTTCATGATCTACTGTAAACATGGAAGACTGTGTGTCTGTTTCCAGTAAGAGTAACACAACAGTTCCTGATCATGTTTGTGTCAGCTGATCACTGTACGGACATCATGAATACACACTCATGTGAAGTGTAATGTGTGTATTGGCTTTTGAAATAGTCGTACTGTGATGTTGAACAGGGGATTTTTGTTGAATGAACAAATGATTTAAGCTTTATGTGTATTGCATCCTAGCAATTGAGAAATGTGTTAAAGTTTTGAAAAATCATTGGTTGTGAGTTTAGTTGTGAAAAATGACATCAAGGTTCTGAAAATAGTAACAAAGTGATTATAAAAAAACTGTAATCATGTTCTCAAAGAATTATTTATAGCTACACCGTTCCTGGATCATTTATATCTGAAACATTGTTTACATGTTGCAACTTGTTTCAGAGAACATTCAAATGTAACATTCCTCTAATGTTTGAATGATGACATGTAACTTTCCATTCAAACAACAAATAACACTTTTAGAACTTAATAGCACAACTTTTTTGTTACCTTGTGTCGGGATAAAACCTTACCGAAACATATTTGCTACATTTGCAGTCTTCAACACACACACACACACACAATAGGAAATTGTTCCATAACTCATGGAAACCCCCCCAGTTTAACAGGAAGACATATATACATTTGAACACGGCTCGTCCAATCAGAGTCCGCCTCAGCTCTACACACTGCTGTGTGTTGGATGGCAGACCCCGGGCCACTTGCCAGCATCCGTCACCATTCGGCTTTTGTTCCCGCACAAAGAGTGGCTAGGAGAAGTCTGCGAGGAAAAGAAAATGCGGCGTTATTTATTCCTCCCTCATTCCCCTTCCCGTCCTGTTCTTTCCTGCGAGGGACAAAGAGTCGGACCGCTTTGGGAAAAGAGCAGGAACTGTGATCGCACGATACCTGTCGACCCGCCGGCGTGACGAACTGGAGAACCAGAACATCTGACACTCAAGACTGGAGTTACAAAGATATTCTATTTCAAACAAATACTGTTTATCAAAGAATCCTGAAAAATAAAATGTATGATGGTTTCAACGCCGTGTTCAACACTGATAATAATCATAAATGTGTCTTGATCCTCATATTAGAGTGATTTCTGAAGGATCATGTGACACTGAAGACTGGAGTAATGATAATAAACATTCAGGAATAAATTACACTTTACTCTATATTCACATAGAAAACAGATGATTTACACTGGAGTTATATTCATATTTCAGTGTTTTTAGAAAAAATTACATTTTTAAGCTAAACATTTCAGTAAAAAGATAATTACACAAAATACACAAAATAATGCAGTTGTTAGAGGCTTTTCTTCCACAGCCGATTATGACCTGATAATAAAGAGCCAATCACAGACTTTTCATTTACGTCTCTGTATTTGTTTTAGCTTTAAATACTACAGATGATCATTAAAGATAAATGCATTATGAACATACAGTATTTGAAACTTGGTTACAAGAGTCATAGTTCATGGGCTGATATTCTTTAGATCTACGCGGTCACACATCTTTACAGTAACAGTAGAATGAATACACATCAACACACAAACACATCTGAGACCATCTGGGATGCTTCAACCAAACTACAGTCACAGGCAGACAATTCACCATTTTAAAATATCTTTAGTGCATCTTCACTATTCGCTGAGAACATAACAGAACACAAGGACTCATATGTGCTGCTGTTCACTCAGAAAAATAAAGGTTTCAAAGGGGGTTTTCGAATCAACTCTGAGTGCGCTAGACTGCAGTTCCTCCACTGGCCACTAGAGGCGCTGCAGAAGAGACTCACTCCCATAGACCCGCATGTTAAAATGCCCAACTTTACAGCAGATAAACATGTTTACAGTCTGATGCAAAAGTGGTTTTGATTTGTATATCGCTAATGTTTCCCTTCATGACGACTGTGAGGGGGGTGAATATTTTTACAACTCAACCATTTACATTATATTAAGCTCTAAAGTTCTGCATAATTAAGGGCGTGGCCACTTGAGTGACAGGTGGATTACAGCAGTTGCCGTTTGTCTGCTAGCATTGTTAGCGTCACGTCACCTCAGCTGCACATTTTCGTTTATCCGGGAGTGACGCTGCCAAGATTTCGTATTTCCATTTTTGGCGTGCTATCAACGCGCATAATCTACCCGTCGCTGGGGTTAATAGCATTTACGAGTGTTCCCCTACCATCCTAGGGAAAAAAAAGATCGCTCCCCGGATGTAGATCTACATTTTGCTTCGTTTCGCGCGGACATTTGACGGCGTGTACAGACACGCGGAATCACTCGGACGTTAATGGCGTAGACATACACGGATACACGCGGATAGCTCAAAATGCGTAGAGATAAGACGCCACTTGACTCGAAAGTGCCGTGTATGTTTACACAAAAGTCATGATGTCATGTTGGAATTGGAGTGTCATACACACGCAATTTCATGAGCTCAGTCTGGCGGCGCAGGACGGGAAAATGAAAACTAGCAGAACTCACTTGCGTCGCGCCTGGCGCTGCATTGCCGCGAGTGTGTGATAGAGCCCTACAGGTTTTATACGGCAATGCCATAGAGGAACCATTTTAAACATGTTTCCCCCCCATTGACAACCTTTATTTTTAAGAGTGTTCAAGCATCCTCAACTAAAACGCCAGTGCTTGTTATATTTCCCACACTAGTCGTTACTGTTAAAACATTGTTAGTGATTTGCTCATACAGTTTCAGTTCCATGGAAAATCACATTAGACATGTTAAAAGCAATACACGAGTAACACTGACCACAGTATACGATGATTTCCAATAGTCTAATCCCCCGAGTCCGAGGGAAGGAGTTGCGGATCACGACTCCCGTTTCTCCGAGAGGCTGTTGAGCGCCGTCTCCTCGCTCTTGGACTGGAGATCTCCTTTCTTGGAGGATTTTTTGGTGGCTCTGGAGAGCCGTCGTCTGAAGGTGTCTCCGGCTAGGAGGTACAGGACCGGGTCCACGCAACTGTTCAGACTGGCCAGGCCGCGGGTCACCTGGTAGGTGGCGTACACTCGGTCGTTGAAGCCACACATGTCCGGGCTCTGGAAGTACAGTCTCGCTCGCATGTTCAGGTTCTTCATGACGTGGAAGGGCAGGTAAGACACGGCGAAGACCGTCAGAACGATGATGACTAGGTAAATGGACTTCCTCCTTAGCGGTGCGTTGTCCATGTCGTTGCAAATCAGGGCTTTGACGATTCCCCCATAACAGCTGAAGATAATGATGAAGGGGATGCAGAAGCCGAACACCGTCAAGCACATGCTATAGACGAAGTACCCGGGCAGCTCGTCCTCGGTCGTGGTGTCGTAGCACGTCGTGAGCCCCTTCTTCGGCCCGATGCGCGAGTAATAGAGAATAGGGGCGATTCCCAGCACGACCACGACCCACACGAGCGCCACGGTGCGAACGGCGTTCTTCTTCTTCAGTCGTCCGAGAGATTTCAAGGGATGGACGACGCCGGAGTATCTGTGAACGCTGATGCACGTCAGGAACAAGATGCTCCCGTAGAGATTGACGTGGAATATGAACCTCTGCAGTCTGCACAACACGTCTCCGAATATCCAGTCGGTTTTGTTAAAGTAGTAGAAGATGAGGAACGGGAGCGAGAGCACGTAACAGAAATCCGCCAGTGCCAGATTGAACATGTAGACGGAGATGCTGCTCCACGGCCTCATGTGGCACACGAACATCCAGATGGCCACGCTGTTCCCGACGAACCCCGTGAGGAACACCAGGATGTAGACGATGGGAAGGTAGTAGAACTGAAACCCAGTCTTGGTCAGCGGGCATCTTGCCGTCTGGTTTGTCAACTCGGTCACGTTGGTCAAGAGCGACGTCAAGTTACTAAACTCCGCTGTCATGTTGCCGAGGATCAGCACACCGTGTGATCTACAGAGAGAAGAGCAGCACGATACAGCGAAATCAGTCAGCAATAGCCGTCATTTCTCCGTACAGGTGGACTATACAACCAACACACTTCTAACCTTGAATTTGGTTACATGTCGTTTTTGCCAAATAAACTTGTGATATTCCATCATGTAGGCAAAGTCAGCAGTGATTTAATTTCTTCACTCATTTCATTTCTTAATTGATGACTAGTCTATTCTTGAGCTTTGGTTTAGACGTCTATTAAATTTTCACTGACAGCACAAGTGTTGCCCTGTAGTCTAGACGTCTGGGCTGTGTTTAGGACGGCTATTTGACGTCTTTTAAACGCACAATGGCTTGCTGGGATATTAATCTGATTAATCTTCCACAGACACAAAAAGTGCTTTATTTCTACTCTCCTCTGCGGGGTTTGAACCTGCACACTTTCACAGAGCCGCTTAAGGATGTTGTGTTGGTATGTTACCGAAGAGACAATAAAACAATTTTCAATCGCATATTGAGTATAGCAACAAGTTACCGCATTTCGCATTTGTCTTCAATATTGTTGTTTTAAATATGAGTTAGTTTTATGAAATGGTAGATTGTAAATCAAAAACACGTTTTTTTTAAATCTATTTAATCATGATTTAATCTAATCTAATAATATTGCAATTTGGGTGACTCCAAAATTAGAACAACGAAGGAACTGTCGAATGTACGCAGTTTCAGTTTATCATAACATTTTTAATTATTATGGACGTGAAAATGAAAACGATATAATTGCAAGTCATTTGTCATCTGATCAGCCATTTCATTGCAAAACACGAGTTGCGAAATGAGCAGAAGTGTGTTCTCCATAGACCCACTCACCAGCGAGACTCCGCGCGTTCCTCCGGCATTCCTCGAGCGCGTTCACGGGAACAGCAGCATGGATGAGAACTCCTGCTTTCCCGCCACAGGAATGTGTAGTTTGCTACAGTCCTCGGATAAGAGCGACCAGCTCGCTCGCTCGCTCGCTCTCTCTCTCTCTCTCTCTCTCTCTCTCTCTCTCTCTCTCTCTCTCTCTCTCTCTCTCTCTCTCTCTCTCTCTCTCTCTCTCTCTCTCCTCCTCTCTCTCTCTCTCTCTCTCTCTCTCCTCTCTCTCTCTCTCTCTCTCTCTCTCTCTCTCTCTCTCTCTCTCTCTCTCTCTCTCTCTCTCTCTCTCTCTCACACACACACATACACACACACAGGCACCGGCGGACGCGCGAGTCTTCTGAACGAACTAACGATCTCTATGTGAATCGACTCTGTTTCATGACTCGAATGAACCGATTCGCAACGTGTGTGTGAGAACTTTTCCGAACGCACATTGCTGTCCTTATTCAAAACGAACCCGTCCTTTAGACTCCAAAGACTCAAATGAATCGAATCACTAAATGTTCGAACGATTCGACTCGCTGTATCAAATCTCTGCAATAGTACTAGTAGGAACTGAGAGCAGAGCAACAATCAGAAGAGTTTCGACTGGGAGAGAGGAAGAGGAGGATAAGGAGGAGGAGTCGCTAATGAGCGAGGGCAAACTCTATTATCGCTTCTAGTTTCACTTCTTCATGTCTTCACAGTGTCTGAGACCGAGTCTTTTATTATGATCCACTCAGAGAACTCGAGCAGAGCTGCATGCTCAGCCCACCAAACCAGTTTTACAAGCTAATTAGTTTGTGCAAACTAAGGGATTGATCAGAGTTTCTTATAAAAACAGCTCAAGAAATTGTAAAAGCATAAATAAACAAACCTAATGTGTAATCTAAAGAAAAGGAGAGCTGCTGTAAAAGCTTCAGCATGAATGAACTTGTTCTCTCTCACTCATACACACGTGTTTTTTAGTGTTTTATGAGGACTCTCAATAGATAGGCTATAATGATTTTTCAATATTTAAAGTTTACATTATACATCATGTAATTTACACGTGAAGCTTTTTTTTTTTCATTATGGCCACTTGTGTGGACATTTTGTCAAATATCTTTATCTTTGTGGGGACATTTGTTCTCCATAACATAGAAAACCAGTAACAGAAGAACTAGGTCTTTTTTGGTATAATAATAATAAAAAAAAAAAAAAACTATCAACTTTATTTATGGATATATTTGTCCAATTGAGAATGTCACCAGACAGTTTCTATTATGAAATAGACACACGTAATGTATTTTTTTGGGTATAAAGTGTCTCGTGGAAACATTTAGACATCATAAACAAAAGGTTTTGCACCCGTGGATCTTTCCTCCAATAGTGTTATTATCATGGAGAAATCTCATTTATCATTTGTTGAATGCGTGATGCAGAAAGCTCAGTTTAGAAACAAGGCCACAATACGAGACAGTGACAAATCTCCACTTCACGTCTCCTTCATCTGATCTTTCTCGCTTATTGTTCATGTTCTTTGAAAGTCACAAAAAATATACAAAAACAAACCAAAAACAATCGAAGATTTAGTATGTCGCAAACTTGCTGAGAATTACTGGAAATTAAACTGTTTTCTTTTTCATCATGTTTAGTCTGCAATCGAGGCTAAAGAGAAGCAAACTGAGAGGAACACACACACACACACACACACACACACACACGAAGTTTCACTTTTACTGACCAGAAGTCTGAGGAAATGTGTTTATATTCGTTCGTTCACACACACACACACACACACACACACACACACACACACACACACACACACACACACACACACACACACACACACACACACACACACACACACACACACACACACACACACACACACACACACACACACACAAGTTTCACTTTTACTGAGCAGAAGTCTGAGGAACTGTGTTTATATCCGATTACACACACACACACACACACACACACACAGCATCTGCAGTGAAATATACTGCTTGCACAGTGAAAAGAAGAAATGCAAGCCAGAAGTGAAGAATAATGGATTTGCTGTAATATTGCCCTATTTTGTTCAATGTGTGTGTGTGTGTGTTTCTGCACACATATAAGATATAATCCAGGCTCCAGCTGTGTGTGGGTGTGTGTTGCAGAGAGAGGGAATGTTTCTGAGCCGCACCTGTTCCTCAGTGTTTAACTCTCTCACTGAAGCTTGTATACGGGACACAACATCCGCTCACTGATGTTTATAAGCTATTTCTTGTTATTTATTTTTTGGAAGTAAACAGATGTTTTGCTCCATATACACAGCTATTGATCTGAATACTGTATTCTGTAATGTTTTATATCATTCAGTCCCACTGGAGTAAGACAGAAGAAGACTGACCTGTGCACGTGTCGTTTATATGCAGATAATGTACATTATTCCTCATGAGCTCTGACCGAATCACTTATAATGACGTAAGCTGAGATCTTACTGAACACACACGATGGAACAGGAGAGGAGTGTATTAGCTGCGGTCTGGCTGTGCGGTTCAGTCTCAGAGCCACAGTGTGTGTGTGTGTGTTTCTGTCATCATCAGGAACAACCTCATGCTAATGACATTCCATTATTGTGTTAAAAGTGTCTAATATGGAAATGCACTGAAAGATCAGAGATATTGATCTTTTTCATGTGACTTGACCACAACTCATCCATTTCTTCTTGTGTGTGTGTGTGTGTGTCTGAGAGAGACTACAGTCAAAACGGATAGTATTGATCTTAATGTCTTCTTACGTCTCAAGTCCGTACCGGTTGAGGTGCAGTTCCTGCAGTAATAATGTGTATTGCTGTGGCACACATGTAATAATGGATGAAGTATAGCTATAGTCATCACAAACCCTGATGCAAGATCCTCATCATCCTGCCTTTGTAGGCTATATCCCACATATTACACACAATTAGATGAAAGTGACCATGAGCACAACTGTGTTGCATTTGACATCAGTCATCTTTGCCTGTAATCACACACTTTCCAAGTATTCCAACGAGCCATGAAGTAAACAGACATATTTAATCTGATCTGATATTTGAACAGTTGGTTATTTAGGGATCTTTATAACTCACCTGATCTTCTGAAGGCATAGGTCTGGCTAGGTATAATAAAAAAACGGATGAAAACATGGATAAATGTTGTTTAGGTAAGCAATAGCCTTCTCGTCGGGCCTAATAACGCCCTTCAGCCCGTGACTTATTCAATATATTGGACTAGCTTCGAGCACTTATCGCTTTTATAAAACGGTTACCACAAAATACACATAATAAAGTTAAAAAAAGATGTATCAATGCAAAATTTATGAAGTAAAATCACTAAAAGCATTCCTTCCGCTGGAAGAAATAGTCCCTGACCGTGAACAGCAACAATTATTATTTTAGCTGATAGATGGAGACAAAGACCGTCTTATGAGTGAGTCCGTCGAAGAAGGCTTTTATTTTGAAAGAACTGAAACTTGTGAACACGAAGAAGCAAGACGACGCAACAGACGCAAATGACTAGCGCGTCGGACAAGGAAAACCCTGTTAAAAAGGAAAATACATCGCAGACATTCAAGCGGATTTATTATTAGGAATATAGGACGGCGTGACCTGAAGGAAAATGCTATATCTACAGTAAATGCAGGTACGTGCACTCGATTCACTTTCTCGATCTCTCACAATCAATGAACAATGAGAACATTTGTTTTCGTTGCTAAGAGTGGTTGCTAGGGGTGTTGTGTAGCGAGACATCCGTTGGGTAAAGCGGTCAAAGCTGTGTTTTATCCATGGTTTTATCTCGAATAAAACACAACTATTGACCAATCAGAAACAAGCACTGGAACTATAAGCATCTGATAAATAACCATAATTTGGTATAGTACGAGCAAGCGCCAACCTCCCGGTCTCTTTCAAGAAACCAGTACTGAAGTGACTGAAACTGCAGTTCATCGACTGGCCACTAGAGGTAAAAAAAAAGATGCAAAAATGTGTTAAATCTGCATCTCCCGCATGTTAAAAAAAAATGTTTATCTGGTGCAAAAAGTGGTTTTGGTCTATATCTCAAATGTTTCCCTTCATGACGACTGTGAGGAGGGGAAATATTTTCATAACTATCCGTTTAAATCATATTAAGCCTTAAAATTCTGGATAATTAGGGCGTGGCCACTTGAGTGACAGGTGGATTACCGCTGATGTAACTACTAGCCTTTTATCTGCTGTCTGTTAGCATCACATCTTTTTTGCTAATCCGCTAAACTTGCTATCTCTGCAGTATTTGTGTTTTTTTTAATCACCATTATTTCATACAATTTAATAGGCATTGTACCTTCTCCCTTGCCATTTCATTCCGTCGTTGTTGAGTATATATATATATATATGTGTGCTTAAGTACCATCAGATGAAGTCCTGCAGGTGTCTGTACTTTCTCTCTAGATTAGTGCATTTACTTGAACTTCTTAGGTAAAATCAGAATTTAAAATTGGCTGAATATGAGTAAAGCTGCAAAGAATGTCGCGCTGGCCGACGTATGTGCATGAATCACAAGCTAACAGCAATATTGTAAGTTACATAATACATTTTGGACTAGTAGAATGATACACATAGTCTCACTTTTAGCTATGTCTTTATAGGATTTCGAAGGCCAGAAACATTTAACTTTAACTATTGGTTTTACTTCTTAAAGTCAACTGTCACTTTAGCGTGAGGCCAGTAGCATATAGCATTAGCTCCTCAGCTTGAGCTAACTCGTTCACGTCGAACTAGGGGGTGTGGTTTCAGGACCAGGCTCCGCCCACATCCCGCCTCTTTGCCTATTATCTCTTATCCGGGAGTGACGCGTGGCCAAGATGGCGGTTCCCGGCTCCGTCCACTTTAGGTTTCAAAAAGGCTCTTCAGAAACATCCGGTGACATCGTGGACAAGTCGGTATTCATTTTAAACTCACTAATATTTAACTGTTACATATGGGTTCTGCTCAATATTGTGCCTATGAAACAAACATCGTACGTCAGAAGGTCTCATCCTTTGTTTCATCTGTGGCGACCCAAACAGCTGTGAGTGATGGGAAAACTCAGTGTGAAGTGTGCGCTTGATGACCGTCTGATGTAATATTCAGAAGCATGAGTTAATGGTGTGCATTAAAGCGCTTTACTCTGGGTAAAAACGCTGAGTTTCACGGCATGTGTCCTAATGGGCCAATCTCTCTCTCCGGAGCCAGAGGATTGATTCCCTCCACCACAACCTCCATGAATATATTTTACTCCATCTTTTTATTTTTCCATGAAGAATCCACAGTCCACCGAGAGAAACGAGAGCGTTCGAGAGATTATTTCAATGCTTTATTTCAATGCTTTTTTAACGCCTTTATCCTTTTTTTCTCTTTTTTTTCACCTTTATTAATTCCTGTTCAAAAGCAATCACTTCAACAAAGACTTTACCACATTCTGTTTATTTTAATAAAATAATTGAATTTACTCGTAGTCCATAAATGTCATTTAAATTGGCTCATTTTAAAAATACAGATTAAATTAATACATTTGATTAAATTAAAAAATCTATTAACTTATTTTAAAAAATAATTAATCACATGAAAACTTGCTTGAGAGAAATCTCAGTAATTTAATGACTTCTTCACAGTAACAAAATATATTATATGGTTAATAATATCATATTAAAAAGTCCCTTATTTTGCCCCAAATACTTTTACATATTCTTCAGATTTAATCAATTCAAATAAAACAATGATTAAAATATTAATAAGTAAAATACCTTTGTATTAATCAACTAGTCTGTGAAGTTAGACAGACATTTTTCATTTCTCTACTGGTTCAAAATCAATATTTTCTTGTTAACTCAGATCAAACCTTTCTGTAATAAAAATATAAAGTCCTGACAGAAGTCTAAGGTGACGGTTTTTGTGCGAGACATTGACTTTCCAGGCCAAATAAGGTGTGATAGTGTTTCACTCACACACACACACACACACACAGATATTTGATATGACAAATTCTATAATGAAGTATTAACTTTAGACTGAATCTACAAATCATTAATCTTTACAATAGTGTTTGTGAAATCTCCAGAAAGAGAACGTCTGCTTGTGGGAACATTTTTAAGCTGCTGCGTATATCGTGTGTGAACAAGCATGTGTGTGTGTGTGTGTGTCTGGGTCAGAGGCGGACAGGAAATAGCACAGAAATTGACCAGCGGAGGGACGACCCAAACATGGGCACACACACACACACACACACACACAGCTGCAGATCAGTCACATGTTAACTCTGACTATAAAGGCTTCTTACAGTACACACTGCCCTTTGGCCCAGCCGTGTTTGCCTTTACTGGAGGATCCGGACACAGACTGAGAGCGGACGGGAGCGTGACGCTAAAACCTTTAAAAGCAGACGAGATCTCAATAACAGTGTGTTTTACTTTAGTTCTGTCCTTAAGGAGGGCAATACTTGACCATAAGATTCAGTTTATTAACATTAGTTCATGCATTAGGTTTCATCAACTAACAGCGAACTGCGTTTTTATGAGTATAAGGTCCCATTACTTAAAGTTAATACAGTAACTAACATTAACAATCAGCAATGCAATTATTACAGCATTTATTAATCTTTGTTAAGGTTAGTTAATACAATTACAACTGTTTATTATTTCGTGTTAACTCAGATCCATTAAATCCATTACTTTTGAAGTTTACACTAAGATCAAAGGTACGGTTTTTGTAATAAAATATCACAGTATAAATCAGTATAAAATGCACAGTGTGATATATTTCCTGCAGTTGTGGACTCACAATATCCTCAACAATGCTCACGCTGTTGATGTTTCGTTCTAACATTATGGATCATGGCCTGCAGACTTTGGGACAAAAGGAGAAAGAAAAGGAAGATGAATATCAGCGTGTGTATTCACTCATTAGATCCATCCGCATGACGACAACTTCCATAATCCCGCTAGTGCGTCATCAACCCACGCCTTTGTTATTGCAAGAGGTTAGCGACCCCTAGTGGCGAATAAAAGTACATATTGTAACTTTAATAAACGATTTGGAGGCATTTTTACAACATGACATCATGACTTTTGAGTAAACATATACGCCACTTTCGGTTCAGGTGGCGTGTTATCTCTACGCATTTTGAGCTATCCGCGTGTATCCGCGTGTATGCGTATATGTCTACGCCATTCCGCGTGTCCGTACACGCAGTCAAATCTCCAGTCATAAATGCCATTAACCCCAGTGACGGGTAGGTTTAGGGACGGGGTTGAGGTAAGTCATATATTTATATAACGTTAAGTCAACGGCGTCCATAAACACGCTGAAAGGCGATTATGCGTCTTGATAGCACGCCAAAAATGGAAATACGAATTGGCGTGTCATACACACGCTACTTCATGAGATCAGCCTGCATTTTTAACTGTTATACTTCATGCTAACTAATATTAACAAGTGGATCCTTATTGTAAAGTGTTACCTATGTTAATATACAAACATTACCTATTGTGACTGTAAAATAGTCAAGAATTCAGAAACCCTTGTTATTAGCGCCACCGGTGGCCGTGACGAATTTATTAGCTAATGGCTAATCATAGACATTATGTAGTCGCCCAGTGTTAAGACTTAGTCGCATATGCGAGTGATTTAGTTGTATTGTAGAGGGTTGCGACCGCCTATGTAATCTGGACAGACATTCATGATGTCATTGTCATGTGACCTCCCAGCGTCGCTTCACTGTCATTCACAATCCTCTCCCGTGGCCTCATGGGACAGTGTCCGTCGTATGATGCTTCTTTTGTCACACACTGTTTTCCGCCGCAGTATAGCGGAGAAGGATGTGATTGCGGATGCAGCCGTTGCGTTTCTCGTCTCGTCTCTCTCTCTGACGGGTCTCTGTAAATCAAACTCTTGCCAGTGCCGTGTCTCAGACGCTGAACGCCACCGTACAGTCTCCGCGCAGGAGGCCAGATATTGATCCACTTAACTCCAGTCTAATTTATGAGGTGAACAGTTTGCAGCGTCTCAGGCCGCCGAGGGCGCAGACATCAGATTTATGATGAGACTTGCACTCGGTGTGGATTTACTGCAGACTCGTTCCATCATCCTCACAGATACGCCACAGTCGCGGCTACGGTACTGCAACACCAGTGTTTTCCTCTTTCTCTATCCGCATCTGTCCTGCTATCAGCAGAGCGTGTTCTTCTTGAAGAGACTGATTGCTAGTGATACACTTTCCTAGCTGTGCGACACGATATAATAGTTTCAGTAAAGACCCACAGCACAACAGAACAGAGTTATGCTCGTGAGAGGTAACGTGAATCGACATATATCATCTTATATTTCTTCATGAAGACTGCTTTGATCATTTGTAGCCTTAATGAGTGTATTGTATTAATGAAATAAAGGGCGACTAAAGAGCACTCTTTCGGGACAACACACTGAAGTACACTTTTAAAAACAGTTTACCCTAAAATATCTTTGTTTTAATAATCTTTTGTCTGGCTTTAAAGTACACACTTATAAGTGTTTAATTTAGACCTGACAGTGGTTTTCCGGGGAAATTATCCGTTTGAATACTTTTCCACTTAGAAGTGTAGCCTGTTGCACATCTAATGATCATATACTCATGCGGTTCGCTTTTCATAAAATCAACATAGAGGAAATCACAAATAACATTTTATTATTTAAACATACGAGACTAAATGCATTTTCTTGAATGGCTACGACACGTACTGTATAGTAGGCCTACAGTGAAGACTTTTAATGTCGGAGCAAATTTGAGGGATCACGTTTTACCGGCAATAATCGAATAATTCCCTGCGATCATCGAATATTATTTTAGCTTGAGATGCCCATCTCTGCCATTCTTCTGATGCTGCTGCTATTAGTTTCCCTCTTCTGTTCAGTGTTGTTAATAATAAACAAATGTACTATTATTATTGTAATGTCCAGGGTATAATGGGTAGGTTAAAAATTTGTTATCACAACATATTTTCTTTTGTCAAATCAACTTTATAATAATTTATTTAGTTGAGATAACTTATTATTTTGAGTTTCTGATGGTTAAAGTAATCTACTTCATTGTATTAACTCACTTTTCCCAGTTCAATCAACTTAAAATTTTAAGGCAACCAAGGTTACTTACTTTTTTAAGTTAAACCAACAATATTTTTTTACAGTGTAGTAATCACATTTTTTCTTTTGTCAAATCAACTTAAATAATTTATTTAGTTCAGATAACATATAATTTTGAGTTTCTGATTGTTAAATTAATCTCCTTCATTGTATTAACTCACTCAATGAACTTAAAATTTTAAGGCAAGTTACTTACTTTTTTAAGTTAAACCGTTACTTACTTTTTTAAGTTAAACCATCAATATATATATTTTTTTTACAGTATATTATGTGATATAGTTTGGCTTTTATTATTTGAGAAATTTATGTTAAAGTTATGCAAATGGTTAATTATTTGTATTACTGGATCACAGTCAAGTCTTGAACTAAATTGCAACAAAATACAATTCAAATAAATGAGACAAGTGTCAATAAAATTGCATTAAAGTATATCTTAGTTTGCTTGTCAGTACATTTAACAGTACACTTTAACCCTATTTCAATCAAAGACAAGTAATTATGAATTTACATATAAATATGTACCTAAAAAGACCCTTAAAGTTCAGCAAATTGCATTTTAATATAAACTATATTACATTTTCATTTAATTGTCAAAAACATGCAATTAAGTGTCTGAAAACATTACTTCTTTTCTTCTATTTTTACTTCTTTGTGAAAATGATAAAATATCATAAAATAAAATAAGTATTTTAACGGTTTACTTCTTTTTAAAGGGACCTGTACGTTGTATTTGTAAATCACTCTACAATAACTATTACTCCAGAGAGAGAACAACTGTACTTAAGGACCAGACCAAATACCTTGTGGACTCATCTGTCAGCAACACTAATCTTAAAATACACAATTTAGTTAATTTACTTGGCTCACACTCATACTCTGATGTAGTGACATATTTCCAGGAGAATCAGGAATCATCCTTTCTTTGTATTTTGGTAATGATAGCTATAGTGGGTAATAATAACACATTGTACCCAGTTCATTAACGCTTTCAGACAAAAGCCGACTGATGTCAAGGGTGTACGACCTCTGCTCACTGTCCGCAAGACTGTGGAAACAGTTCCACCTTGTGGCTATGTATGAAACCCTCAGTTTTCATTTGTTTTGGACACTGTGTGAAAGTTAGGAAGAAAATGAACTGAAAAGCTTTGGTTTTATTGTGTCTCAAGCTTTACTCTTTGGATGGTTTGTGAAAAAAAAGTCATTGAATTTGCATAAAAACCAACTCGCATTGCCTTCAGTTATCTTAAAATTCAAAGAAAAACCCAACAATGAATATAATGCATTAAATGTGTCAATATGTCCATATGGTGACAGAGCTCTAAAATGTGTTTCGTATTGTGACCCAAAACTTGCAACATTAGAGCAGTTTGGTTGAAGAAAATCTGATTTATTTCCTTTCATTGCAAGATAAGCAGTAACCATGATTTATGGCATAGTGGATTAGATTGAAATCAATGATTGTCTTGGTGAGTAAATATCAAGATGAGGACATTTAAAAATGATTCTGTGAAAATGCAGCCTCAGAAATGCTCCTGTTCACATACCCTGTAAAACAAAGGAGGGTTATATAATCTTCACCCTTTGTATTGATTTAAATACAGGACAAATGATGCATTCCAGCTTTTCTATTGCAGTATATTGTATGTATATGATGAACAAGCGGACTGGTATCACTCACCATGACAAAACCGAGGAGGCTGATGGAGACATTCCCTTTAATGTTGATTGTATTAACTTTTTCCAAAGGGATGCGGTGCTTAAACATGCTGTGCTGTTGGCCTTTTATTTGTACCTGACAAATCAAAATCAGGCTTTAAGGTTTAGGTAGCATTTTAATGAATATTAGCTTTGCTTCTTATGGGCATATCATCATTTGGCAGTTGCAAAAACGGCCTTTAAAATCTGGGTTAATTGTTTGTTAATGCATGGATTTATGATAATTATTATGTATTAACTAGATGTGGGCTTTCCTTAAGGGGGCTGTGAGAATCACAAAACAATTACCTGATATCCTTCTGATTTGATGATGAAGAACATCTCAAAATCTTCTCCCTTTTTAAAGGGGTTGTCAGAGACACTTTCCTCAGCTCCCCATTTTCCATTGGTAGAGCTGTTCATGGCCACCTTATGGCTTATTCGGGGGTTAAAATGGAAAGCAGTGTCATGCTTGTCAGTTGGCCCAGTCTTGAAATTGATTGCAAACCTGCATGGAAGTTGAGACATGTTAAATGATCTGAATCTAAATAATAATTCGTCTCATCAACCTTATGAGATTGCAGAGAATAGTCTACATTGTAAGTACAATAAATGGAAAATTATTTCGTGTTTAGAGCAGAGCTGGGCCTCTCTTGCATGTTTGGCGAGGTATCAATATTGTTATAATACAGTGGTGCATGGCCATAAATTGTGTTATGTCTACTTATTGCAATACATATCTTATCTAGTGGTGCTTGACGATACCTAACACTTATTCAGGGCATATCTAAAGCGTGGTTGCATACAATACCCATGGAATTGTCACATACCGGTCAGCATTAGTGGGAACGACTCCCTGCACGTACAAGGCCATTCCAACTCTCAGTCCTCCTGAAATTGGACCCACATAAGGAAGCATCTGCAGTAAGAACAAGAAAATAGGCATCAGTCCAAATCGAATGACATGAGGGTGAGTAAATGACATCATTTTCAGGTGAACTATCACTTTAAGAGATGCACTTTGTTGTGCGTTCAGAAGTCACTGTAATGGAAAGGTCACTCACAGGGTTTTGCACTGGCTGCAAGATCTCTGACTGTGCGATGGAACGTGAACTGCCCAAACTGATGATTTTTGTTGTAACTTCAGTAACAAATGAGGATGTACTCCAGTCCTAAAGAGAGAGAGTGCATTTAGAAAGCTCTTTACATTCCACATTGGATTCCGACACAGTATCATTCATTCTGCAATATTGAATCAGCTGATGAAAATATAAGTTACTTGTATGAAGCCAAGAAGTTTCACATCAACATTTCCATTTATATGTAATGTTGACACTTTCTCCAGTGGGATACGGTGCTTGAATGTGTACTGCTCCTTGCCATTCACGTATACCTGATGATCCAAAACAACACAGCCTGAGTGTGGACAAGTTCCTAGATTTCTTTTAGGGGTGCGCAGTGAGTTTTGTGTTTCAAAGCACATACCTGATATCCTTCGGATTTGATGACTATGATCGTCTCAAAAGCTTCTCCCTTTATAAAGGGGTTGTCAGAGAGACTTTCCGCACTTTCCCATTTTCCATTCCTGAAGCTGTTCATGGCCACAACTGAGCCCAATCGAGGGTTGAAGTGGAAGGCAATGTCATCAGTGTCAGATTGCCCAGTTTTGAAATTAATTCTAAACCTGCATGAAAGTTGAGGAATGTGAAATTAACCAAATCCAGATAAGGACTCAACTTTCTACTTCTGGCGTTCTCTGGCCCTTGAGATCCACTTTCCTGCAGAGTTTTGCTCCAACCCTAAACAAACAAACCTGTACAAGCTCATCCCAATCTTCAGGACTACAGGAAAGTTTCAGGCAGGTTGGTTTGATCAAGGTTGGAGGAAACTCCTCAGTGAAGTGGATCCATTACCTATCCCTGAGTCTGTGCATATCTGAGGATGTGGTCTATCCCTGACGGAACTGTAGTGTTGCATTCATTTTATATTTGGTTGTATACCCAAGGCCAAAATAACTACTTACCGGTCAGCATTAGTAGGTACAACTCCCTGCAAGTACAAGGCCATTCCAACTCTCAGTCCTCCAGAAATTGGACCCACATAAGGAAGGATCTGCAGGAAGAACAAGAAAATAGGCATTACCCTATATTGACTAGATTCTTATGGCAGGTTTTTTTTTACCTCAATGAAATGAGACATTTAGAATTTCATTGTTTAAAAACGATCATCAAAATCCCAAAACTACGGTGAGACAATTGCTCTTGGTTGAAACAGTTCTCAAGCACTGTTGTTTCACTAAGTATTTGCACTTTGTTGTGCGTTCAGAAGTCACTGGAATGGAACGGTCACTCACAGGGTTTTGGACTGGCTGCAAGATCTCTGACTGTACGGTGGAACGTTCCCCACGTGAGCTGCCCAAACTGATGATTTGTGTTGTAACTTCTGTAGGGAATGAAGTTGTGCTCCAGTTCTAATGAGGTAACACAGGGAGAGAGAGAGTGTGTATTTAGAAGGCTCTTTACATTCAATGTAATTCTTAATGGATTCTGACAAAGTTTCAGTAAAGTTTTAATATTTCCACAGCTATATGAAATTTAAGTTACTTGTATGAAGCCAAGAAGTTTCACATCAACAACTCCTTTGATGTTTAATGTTGACACTTTTTCCAGTGGGATACGGTGCTTGAATGTGTACTGCTCCTTGCCATTCACGTATATCTGATGATCCAAAACAACACAGCCTGAGTAAGGACAAGTTCCTAGATTTCTTTTAGGGGTGCGCAGTGAGTTTTGTGTTTCAAAGCACATACCTGATATCCTTCGGATTTGATGACTATGATCGTCTCAAAAGCTTCTCCCTTTATAAAGGGGTTGTCAGAGAGACTTTCCTCAGACTCCCATCCTCCATTCCTGAAGCTGTTCATGATCACATTTGAGCCCATTTGAGGGAGGAAGTGTAAAGCAATGTCATCAGTCTCAGATGACCCGGTCTTGAAATTTATTACAAACCTGCATTGAAGATGATGCGTTAAAGCAACTGACTCCAAAAAGCATTGAATTGTTTTTGTCCATATTGTTCAACAAACCAATTCCTTACCAGTCAGCATTAGTGGGAACAACTCCCTGCAAGTACAAGGCCATTCCAACTCTCAGTCCTCCAGAAATTGGACCCACATAAGGAAGGATCTGCAGTAAGAACAAGAAAATAGGCATTACCCTATATTGACTAGATTCTTATGGCAGGGGTTTGAACTCAATGAAATGGGACATTTAGAATTTCATTGTTTAAAAAAGGATCATCAAAATCCCGAAACTACGGTGAGACAATTGCTCTTTCTTGAAACAGTTCTCAAGCACTGTTGTTTCATTAAGTTGTGCGTTCAGAAGTCACTGGAATGGAACGGTCACTCACAGGGTTTTGGACTGGCTGCAAGATCTCTGACTGTACGGTGGAACGTTTCCCACGTGAGCTGCCCAAACTGATGATTTGTGTTGTAACTTCTGTAGGGAATGAAGTTGTGCTCCAGTTCTAATGAGGTAACACAGGGAGAGAGAGTGTGTATTTAGGAAGGCTCTTTACATTCAACGTTAATGGATTCTGACAAAGTTTCAGTAAAGTTTTAATATTTCCACAGCTGTAGGAAATGTAAGTTACTTGTATGAAGCCAAGAAGTTTCACATCAACAACTCCTTTGACGTTTAATGTTGACACTTTTTCCAGTGGGATACGGTGCTTGAATGTGTACTGCTCCTTGCCATTCACGTATATCTGATGATCCAAAACAACACAGCCTGAGTGTGGACAAGTTCCTAGATTTCTTTTAGGGGTGCGCAGTGAGTTTTGTGTTTCAAAGCACATACCTGATATCCTTCGGATTTGATGACTATGATCGTCTCAAAAGCTTCTCCCTTTTATAAAGGGGTTGTCAGAGAGACTTTCCTCAG
>NW_024121499.1:402843-570343 GCF_016745375.1 Pimephales promelas
CTGGAAGCTCTGCTGGTTCACCAGACTGTAAACGAGGATGAAGCCCTGGCCGTTCTTGATGTACAGGTCTCGCATTGAGGCGAACTGCTCGGTACCGGCGGTGTCCAGGATCTCCAGAACCGACGGCGACGAGTCCACCTCGATCTCCTTGCGGTAAAAGTCCTCTATCGTCGGGTCGTACTTCTCGATGAAGGATCCGGTGACGAACTGCACGGTTAGCGCGGATTTTCCCACGCCACCGGAGCCCAACACGACCACTTTGTATTCTCTCATGGCTCCTTCAGACGGGCACGGGCACGGACTCTCGGTCGCGCGTGCGTGCGCGCTCTCTGTCTCTCTCTCTGGTCTGAAACGCGCCGCGTGCACCCGCCTTGGGCTCAATCCGCATGAATTCAGGTCCAAACTCCGGGTTCGGGCTCGCGCGCGTGTGCTCCTGCTCGAAGCGTGTTCCGCGGTGAGAATGAGCTCGATTCCGCATCAGAAGCGCATCGTGCTGGAGCTTGTTCCGTGTCTCCGCGAGAGATCAATGCGCCTCTCTCTCTCTCTCTCTCTCCCTCTCTCTCCACAGCTCACCTCTCACACATACACACACACGAGCGCGCGCGCACTCTCCTGCCACAGTGCGCAGCGCGTCACGCGCTGACGTCACCAGCCGAGCGTTTCTTAAAGGCACAGTCACATAAACAATGACTTGTTGATGTCTAGTCACGGTGGTACGCAGTATGGAATTTCCATTTCTGACACATAAGAAGTGCTTTATGTAATTTGAAATGATGACATAGTAAATTATATGAGATGAATGTAAAAAATCAAGTCCAATATTTCCACATAATCGAAATTATGACATAAAAAGTCCAAATTATGACATGCATGCTGAATTATGAGGTTAAAAAGTCAAAATTATTAAATAAAAACTTGTAATATGACAGATAGAAATTATGACATACTCAATTATAATTATGGCACTGCAAGGCAAAATTTCAGACATACTCACTAAATCATATAAGTGACAAACACTTATATGTCCATGCCCATTTAATCGAAATTATGACTTAAAGTCATAATTAGGACATAAAAAGTCTGATTTGTGACATACATAGTTATGACATACAAAGAAATTGTGACATACTAAATTATAATTATTACATGGCAAGTCAAAGTTATGGCATACAAAGTCATAATTGTGATGAAACAAGCTAGAATTGAAAAGCCAAAATTATGTCAAAATTATAATTTACCAAAACATGATTTTTTTCCACATGTGTCAGAACAATAGTGGTAGTTGGACAATTTAAGTGGTGTCAAAGCAGCTTCACATTAATTAACAGGACAATAACAGTGTGAATGTTGCAATCAATTACAGGCCTAATGAACGTCTCTCTCCAGTGACGATGACGGAAGATAAGAAGCTGCAAAACTGAGAGAAATACTCATTATGGAGATCTGATCGTCATGTGGCCTTTATGAAACCATTTTATTTTGGCTTGACATCATAAATCACAATTTATTTCCATTTTTTTAGTTAAATTTGAAGTGAAAGGAATTCATTTACTCAAAAGTAAACTGAGGGAACTGTGATTTTAGTGTGAGCTGTGCCTTTAAAGGTGTGTGTGTGTGTGTGCACACGCCTCACTGTAGAAACGAGTGTCGCAACCGCACGAGTCACAGCCAGAAACTCTGAGATTTATCATAAACTGATGTTATATCAGTGTGTTTCGAAAGAGTTCATCTAGAATACGTTTGGATGTGTTTGAGATATTATAGAGTTATGCTGCACTCGTATAAACATGTTGGCCTGAGATATTTGTGTTCATATCCTGACGGAAATCTGTCTTTATAATGCGGTTCGTGACATCAGAGTAATTCACCAGAGCTCACTCAGGAATTTCCTGGGAAAGCCAGATCTGTGATTAACGTTCCTTGAAAAAGACTTTGATCACAACAGCCCAGATAACAGGCGACGATCTGGCAAAGTTAGGAACAAACTCTCCTCCAGGAACGTTCGTAGAAAGTTATATAATGTTCTCAAAACGTTAGAGCAAAAACATTCATCGTTCATGGAGCGTTTCTGAATCGTTTCAGTTCGACGTTCCTCTGATGGTTTTTAAATGTTACTTGTTTCAGAACGTTACATTACAAAGTAACGTTCTCATAATGTTTGAAGAATGACATTCGCTTAATGTTCACACAACCAAGAAAAACTGTTTTAAAAGTATAATTGAATTATGTCACAGAATGAAAGTCTCTTTAAGTAATGTTCAGTGTAGTGAACTCTCTAGACTGTAGAAAAAACTTACTTTTTAAAGTCATTTCAACTTCAATTACATGAAACTGATTTTAAGGAATGAGTTGAATCTTGTGTAACTTATAAAAAACAAATTTGACAGTTGCCTAACTTATTTTGATGAGTTAAAGCAATGCAAAAACATATGTTGTCATAACTTATTGATCATAGTTTGTTTTTTTTAAAGGAAGAAACGAAATTGCTTAAACATGAAGTTTCGAGAGTCTGAGGCCAGACACATCAGCTGATGTTCCCTTAGGGTGGTGTTCGGGTGAACACACACACACACACACACACACACACACACACACACACACAGACAGCTGATGTGATCAACACTATAAATAGCTCCAGACTGACTCATTTCCTGAATGTGAGTAAGGTGATGCAGTTTCTCAGGTGTGTTACACACCTTTATCATGCGGGAATGATGCGGCCCGACCGGCCCGACGCGTGACCGAACCCGTTCCTCATCCGTCCTCGCCGAGACCAACAGTGGAAGATGAACAAAAAGCAAACGGCATCAGACACCATTGATGTGTTCCTCTAGTGTGATCAGGACACTACAGTTAAATAAAGCAAACGCACACATTACACACAATAACTCTTCACACAGACACACACTTTGAGCTGATGATGTTTTGCTCTTTTTACACACACACTGAACAACATGAAGCATTGCTTGGTCACTGGTTGAGCTAAACTGGTATTATCTAATTGTGGAGTTCAATTGAACAGATATTCAACATAATTCATGTGTGAGAGTCCAACAGAAGGACGGACTAAACCAGTCAAATATCCACTGATCTGAGACCTGAGTTCTGTCATATTTATACACTAGAGCCGATAAACTGATGATGATGATGATGATGAATGATGATGACATCTCTGAATACAGATCCTCCTACAGGTTTGGAGAGTTTCACATTAGTGAATGATGACAGAGTTCACACAGATACAGTCGTCTGTGTTTGGACAAACAGAAACACACGCTGGGCGTCACATGACCAGAGATCGGATCGGGCGTTTGAAATCAATCTGATGTCCGGACTGTGTTAATGATCCTCCTAAACTCGACTGGCCTGCGGTCAGATCATTCACATCACTGCATCAACACTGAACCTGACAGACTCACAGGATCACACAGAACCGCTCTGCTCTGCTCTGGTGTGGTCAATGAAGTCTCAGGTCTGGTCTGGTGTGGTCTGGTCTGATTTAGTCAGTGAAGTCTCAGGTCTGGTCTGGTGTGGTCTGGTCTGATTTAGTCAGTGAAGTCTCAGGTCTGGTGTGGTGTAGTCTGGTCTGGTCTGGTCTGGTCTGGTCTGGTCTAGTCAGTGAAGTCTCAGGTCCCCAGACAGTGAAATGCGATTAAGCCTCAGATGTCGAAGGTTCATCAGCAGATCTGCTCCACCCGTCACACACATCAGCCAGTGTGTGTGTAGTTGTGGTGTGTGTGTGTAGTTGCGGTGACTGTTGACTGTGGATGAGCTTCTGATGGTCTTCTTCAGTGATGTGGTAAACAAGCTCGTCACACCTTTAAACAACAACACACTCAATCACTCTCATCAAGAGCCACCAGACACACAACCAGTGCTGAATACACATGATCTAACACGAGGACTATTATTGTGTGTGTGTGTGTGTGAGAGGGTGTATGAACTCATAGACTGATAGACCAGTTCTCTGTAGTTTTGCTCAGGCTGATGAATCACATGATGACAATCCTTAGGGTTAAACCAGAGCCTCGGCACTTCCTATTAGCCCCGTTGTGGATCATCTTGGTTGCAGTTCCATTATAATTCCACTGGGGGTGATCACGGGCGAGAGCAGAATGAATGGGAGTCTATGGGGCTAAACGGCTAAAAGTGTCTCTTTCACCTGCTTGTCGTTAAATCAACATGGATTTTATTGTTGATTCCGCACGTTCAATATAGATTATAGGCCAAAAGTCGAATGAACGAGTACTTATGTCCTTTTGATTTTTTACAGTTTAGGCTGTTGTTGGCCGGATCACGCTAGTATTCTGCTATTGTGTGACGTCATCACGGTTTTGAACAGATTTTTAGAACAGATAAGTGAACTTAAAAATGCAGTTTTCAGCTGAGTGTATTTTCTTAGCCCTCCCTTTTGAATGCAACTTTCAAATTACTTGACAAAAAAATTACATCCTGAGAAAAGTGGATTTCTGGGGGTGAAACCCCATTGACTCCCATTCATTCTGCACTGGACCGCGAGCGCCCCCGCATGGACAGAGACGCGTTACTGCAGCCAGTTCAGAACCCGGAAGTAACCAGCCAGTGCCAATTCTCCTCAATTAGACATTCTCTAGTTAAACAGAAGTGACTCTGACCTCTGACCTCCACCTGACCTCACATCTGATCTCTGACCTTCACATGACGACCTCCACCTGACCTCTGACCTCTCATTAATGCTGAATATTGTGGCTATGACCCGATCCAGATCTCCAGCTGGTTCTGATGGGAGATTCGGGGAATGCTCTACAACAGGAGCACTGACACACGTGTGTGTTAATCAAACTCATGACTGTGTTGTACAGAAACCCTATTACCTAATATTTTCCGCAAATCAAACATTTATTCAGTATTTTGAAAGATGAGGGATATATGCTACTATCACAAATACATACATAAATGTAATATGTATCCCATCAGGCTGTTCCCGACACTGGAGTGAGTGAGTGAGTGTGTGTGTGTGTGTGTGTGTGTGTGTGTGTGTGTGTGTGTGTGTGAGGGCATCCTCGTGTAGAGGCTTTTAAAATATAATACTCTTGTCTTAAGAATTCTCACATTCGAAACAATTCTGTGCACTTTATTTCCAGAAGAGGTCCTGGTGTGACAACATGCCCCAGTGTGCCTGAGCAACCAGCCGCCTCGAAGAGGAACCCGGAGGAACACTTCACTGGAGTAAAGAGTGTGTGTGTGTGTGGCGCAGTGGGTCCCTCTAGTGGAGGAGCAGAGACTCGATCAGGGCTGTCCCTGAGGGTTTTGCATTGACTGACAGCGCTGATACATGTGCACCCGATCAGCGCAGTCATTACTCCTGTCACAGGGCATTATGGGTAAAGATGACGAATGGTTCAGCTAAATATGACAACAATCCCCAGTGTGCGGCAGCGTCACTCCACTAGAGGGCGGCATTTCAAACCACTGGACTCCAGACTGGTTCAGTGACCTACTCACCACACACACACACACACACACACACTCTCTCTCTCTCTCTCTCTCTCTCTCTCTCACACACACACACACACACACTGGTAATGGTCTCTGACCGCAGATCTGCATGTATTATTAATGCCTGTGAATGTCAACCATGAAAGGCAGTTATTGTGGGCGAGTGAAAGGCTTCTCTCTCTCTCTGTCGGATGTTCAGCGGCTCACACACAATCATGAGGCTGTGAGGAGCAAGACGTGTTCACGAGCAGCCCGACAGACTGAGACCGAAACACAGATCCAGATCCAGGCCGAGACCGAGACCAAGACCAAGACCAAGACCAAGACCCAGATCCAGATCCAGACCAAGATCCAGTCCAAGACCGAGACGAAGACCAAGACCAAGACCCAGACCCAGACCCAGATCCAGACCGAGACTGAGACTAAGACCCAGAACCAGATCCAGACCAAGACCAAGATCCAGAACCAGACCAAGACCAAGACCCAGATCCAGATCAAGACCCAGAACCAGACCCAGATCCAGACCGAGACCAAGACCAAGACCAAGACCCAGATCCAGATCCAGATCCAGACCAAGACCCAGATCCAGACCCAGACCGAGACTGAGACCAAGATCCAGAACCAGATCAGACCAAGACCCAGATCCAGACCGAGACCAAGACCAAGACCAAGACCAAGACCCAGAACCAGAACCAGATCCAGATCCAGATCCAGATCCAGACCAAGACCCAGACCCAGATCCAGACCCAGATCCAGACCCAGATCCAGATCCAGACCCAGACCCAGACCGAGACCAAGACCCAGAACCAGATCCAGACCAAGACCAAGACCCAGATCCAGACCAAGACTGAGACCAAGATCCAGAACCAGATCAGACCAAGACCCAGATCCAGATCCAGACCCAGATCCAGTTTATAATACATTCTGTATCTAGACAGAATCCACATTAGCACGTCTCTCTCCAGGATCGGGGATCTGTACGCCGAAAGCTCATGCGCTGCTTTTTACATCTTTGTAAAAACGTTACATTTACTGAACGAGTCTATATATTTTGTTCTCAATAAATGAACGAGAACATTTAATTTCATTGAAAGCGTCTTTATTTACTTTGTTTATTTAGTAGGAAGTGAGTCAGATGACATCAAACACATCAGTCTGACGTCGGTATTACTGTAATTACTTCAGGGTGATTTGAAACATGTCTCTTGTATTGTGTGCTGTTGAATGAGCTGAACTGAAGGAAGATCATCACTGTTGAGTTTCAGGGATCAAAACAAATATTACAATTATCTTGTTTTTAAAACGATAGCTATGATGTGTGTAACTGTGATGACAGCTGATGGGTTAGGTGTGTTAGAGATTTACAAATGTACACCTTACTTGAGAAAACAGCACCAAAGCGAATACAAATCTGTAATATTATAAATTTAATTAATGAAAATATGATTGATCAGGCAAATTACACACAGTACTTTAGTAGAAGCTCGTGCGCCCTCATTAGTGGAGACTGAGAGCTTCACACACACCACAACATCATCAGTAATGAGGGTTTCCTGAGACCCTGGTAATGGAGCGGCAAGAGTGAGATTTTACTTCAGTTTCAGAGCATTAGTGCAGCACTCACACACACACACACGCACACACACACACACACTCACTGTTTCTCTCTGTGAGATGCACACACTCCGGAGGAAAACAGGCGCGGGTGAAAGGAATGTTATCAGGAATCAGGGTGTGTGTCAGTCGCACTTCTTCAGAAACGATGTGAATATGAGGAATGTAATCCATAAACCACTCGCCCGGTGGGATAATAAACACACAGCACGCACTGCCTTCATGATATAAAATTATATAAAAGATTCATTAAATACAGTAGGAGTCAATGGAAAGTCCCTAAAACAAGTGTGTGTGTGCGTTTGGAGTACCTCAAGGCTCAGTACTAGGACCACTGCTGTTCATGCTATCCTCACACACACACACACACACACATTAGTTTTCTCTGATATGCTGATGACACTCAGCTCTTTATTTCTTCACGTCCTGACGAAACTTACCAATTCACAAAATTAATGTAAAGCACAGCTGATATAAAACACTGGATGAATACCCTCAAATCTGACAACACTTTTTACCCTCTGGGGTCAATTTGACCCCAGTAATTTAAACCTCCACAATATGTTTATTTTTTTTTTACAAAGGTTTGTCTCAGTTAATTTATGTCTTTGTTGACTACTTAAGTGACATTTTAAGTTTACATCCACCCACCACCCCCCACCCCACCTAACCCCTTACACATCCAGAATACACATTGCACGACTATGGACAAATTTACAAATCAACATAAAATCTTACTGATTTGACCTAAAATTGGAAAAGTATAAACACATCTGGTGTTTTATTTGTTTTATAATATTTCTAAGTATAGATTTTTGTAATCTATAACATTTGGAACGAAAAACTATTTATTTTATCAAGGTAACACGAGTTATGTTTGGGGTCAATCTCACAAAAAATGATGTTTTCCCCTCCCCAATACACAGGAAAGAATTATTAGTTATCTTGAGAATTATGTCACATGTCATGTGAACTACTAGTAGTTCTCGCAATACTACAGATATGGTTATGTTTGGTTAGGACCCTAAAACAGAGGGACGTTTTTTGAAAATGATATTGAATATGTAAAATTACAATGAACATTATAAATTCAAATTTATAATGACCTCAGTATAACAACCAAAACAAATGTGTGTGAAATTTTAATATTTCTTTTAAGTTTTATAATTATTTATAAGTTTTATTATACAACTAAAAGAGCCTGGGGTCAAATTGACCCCAAGGAACACCGATGCTACAAAATTTGTACAGGACTTTGAAAAAATATTAGCAGGTTAATTTTATGATTACAGAGTTGTCCCCATTAAATTAGGAAAAGTCATTAAATTTGAAGCAAAAAAAAAAATGAATGGGGTCAAATTGACCCCAAGGATAACAGGAGGGTTAATTCTGAAAAAAAAAAAAAAAACAGATTTTAATTATTGGACCAAAAAAAAAAAAAAACTTTGTCACATGATAACCCAGAATACTGTCTAACACTTGATGGCTGCTCTGTTAAGACTTAATCGTCGGTTATGAATGTGTGTGTGTGTGTGTGTGTGTGTGCCAATCTCTGTCTAGTATCTGTAGAACCACATTCTTCCATATTAAAATATATCTAAATTACGTCACATGCTCTCATTGACGAATGTGGAACAATTAATTGATGTGTTCATGCCATCAAGGCTAGATGACTGTAATGCTGTACTGGGTGATTGTCCTGCACGCTTAATAAACAAACTCCAGCGAGTCCAAAACGCAGCCGCTCCAGATCTTACCAGAACCAGGAAGATTGACCATATTAGCCCGGTTCTGTCAACCCTGCTTTGGCTGCCTATTAAACATCGGATACATTTTAAAATTTTGCTGATCACTTATAAAGCACTGAATGATTTATCTCCAGTACTTGAGCGAGCTCTTAACGCATTATAGTCCTTCACGTCTATTGCGATCTCCAAACTCCGGCCAGTTGATAATACCGAGAATATCGAAATCGACTGCAGGCGGGAGATCCTTTTCCTATTTAGCACCAAAACTCTGGAACAATCTTCCTAACATTGTCCGGGAAGCAGACACACTCTGGCAGATCAAGTCTAGAATAAAAACACATCTCTCTAATCTAGCACACACACAACACACTATAGACTTCTGTAATTCAGTGTTAGGCTGCATAGATTAGGTCAGCCGGAACCGGGAACACTTCCCATAAATCCTGAATAAAACGTTGTCAAAATTATTCCAGTTCACATGTCCACTGTAGCGGTCATCCACCAGGGGGCACTCCACGACAGACCATTCACTCACACACTACATCTCCCATAATGCTCTGCCTGGACTCATCAGCACTCATTAGTTTCACCTGTGTCTCATCTCCTTATTTGCTCACCGTATTCAAGCCTGGTCCTTTCTGTCTTTCCCTGCGAAGTCTTGTTAGTTTTTTACACTGGATTTCGGAACGTTCGTGGTTTTCTTGATTTCTCAAGCTTTTTGTCTCAGAGTTATAAATAATTCTGTATCATACATTTTTTAAGGCCAGAGAAGTAATTTGGTGAGGTCAATTTGTAAAGAGAGACTATACGCCTGCGCACAAATACATTCACACTATAGACTGAACACATGTGACGCCGTCAGCGTTTACACAGGTTTGTGTTTTTGATAACTAATAACTAATGATCTCTGCAACAGAAGTGAATCAACATCTGGACAAAAACTTTATTCTAGATCTGCTGTAAAGCCTGAACACTCTCTGTTACTGTAATCTCCTGAATCACTGTAAAGCTGCTGTGAAACTCTGTATTGTTGAAAGCTCTATCTAAATGGAGACTTGACTTGTATAAGTGTGTGTGTGTGTTGTAGTTCAGGGTGAGTGTAGTTACACAGTGGCATGAATAACTCCAACACAAAGTCAGAGTCTAATTTAAGACAGATATTCAGTCCAGCCGGATCCGCTTACTCTGAGACCGGCGTTTGCGTTTGCCTCTGATATTCAGCGTCGAAATCAAGCGCCACTGATAATTAAACGTCCATTATTGCTTTTCCTTTGAATGAAGATCAATTTATTACCGTGCATTAAAATCATCAAGTTCTGAATCTACAGCAGACCAGCTGATACACACATGATCCAAGAGCGTTTGGCTAATTCTCATATTAAGTTTTATTATTACACTATATCATATTATATTTATTATACATATTTAATTTCTCCTTTTTTTAAACTATCGGTTATACTTTATTTTGATAGTCCACTTTAGACATTCTACGAACTATAAGTAACTTTTCAACAACATGTCAACTGACACTCATCAGAATTTGTTACAAAACATATAATGTTTTGCCAAACAATCATAGTTATTTAACTCGCATTATCTAAAGTAGCTGTTTCTCTAATTTAATTTGATGTCTCCATTATCTCTCTCCACAAAACACAGCATCCGGCCGGCCAGAAGAGCAGGAAGTTTTGATAGAAACTAAACAAAACAGAAAGCGGAAAAGGAGGCTAAGTGTTTAAGTAGTGGCAGGGAAATGTGCTCATCCCGTTCCTTCAGCGAGACGACGGGAGATCTCTTTATCGTCCCGCTGTAGCTAATCTCTTTCAAGACTGCGTTATAATAATATTTTCAGAGGTTGCTTTATTTCCATGAGATTGGGTTTTCCACAGGACAGTAGAGGAGAGACGGGAAACAGTGGGAGAGAGATGAGAACAGGAGCATATAGGAAGTCAATGGGGTCCAAGAGTGTCTGGTCCCCCACATTCATCTTGCAGTGATGACCCGGACCGCATCTTCATTTTGAAGTGAACTATTCCTTTAAGAACCAGTTAACCAAACCACAATCAGCCTCATGTTGAAAATGTAAACAGATTTATATGTTTAGAAAAAACATTGAGATGTCAACGGACTTTTAAGACTAGTCTAAGAAGTTGTTTTTCATTTAGGAGAAACATGTTCAATTTTAAATTGATAAACACTGACAGACACTATCATTTAAATAGCATTAAATATTTGAGAATATGAAGGGATAGCAGTGTAAATAAGTCTTCAGAGCCCAGAGTACAGTAAACACTGCATGTCTTCCAAACAAGGGATTAGACAAGTGTAGATGTTTAGTCTATAAACCCTGATCTGAGACCCTCGGCCATTCACGAAAGACACTCCCGCCATGTTGTCTGTTCGGACCAGGACATCGAGGCCTTTTAAGAAAGAGAGAAAGCACCCCAGGGCGTTCACACTATCATTTCCAGAGAGTGTGTTTGTGTGTGTGTGTGTAAATGCCTCTGTTGGGCCGTCCACGGTTGTTGAGATCTCAAAGTAAACTTGTTTTCTGTGAATAACACAACAAGGATTCGTTCAGATCATGCGTCTGTTCCTCAAGCACATCATGCAGCTCACGCAATGATGTGTATTACAGCTTTCTTTTAGTTTTCTTAAAGAAGGAAATGTTGAAAACATAAAGGTCAGACATCAGTAAACTGCAGCGCCATCATCAGGTCAAGCTCAGAAACGCTCTCTGAGATCATAAACACACACTGTGTACAGTGGTCACCTAAGACATGGTCCTGGATCAACATTCCTGTCCCAAAATGTAGTTCTTACCCAATCCCTACCCCTAAACCTAACCCTACCCATAACTTTTCCCTAAAATCAGAGGGTTATGAAAGGTGAATAGCACTGATGTTTAAGTACTTCACCCTGGTTCTAAGCCTAACCTTGACATAAACTGTAAGTTTGTCCCTCAAATCGGATTGGTTGATTGGAAAGTTGATCCAGGATCAACAAAGATGTTGATCCAGGAACATGTGGCAGTCTTGGTGAAATCACGTTCACTATGTAGGGTGCAGTATATATAGAGAGCAGGTATATAGCACACACTGGATTTGGGGATGAGGAGTGTGTGTAGCTCTTTTGTTCCCGTTGTGTCACTGTACGAGAGCCGCTGAATTGATCTTGGCCAGGATTCTGTCTCGTTGCACTATTTCTCGCCAAAAACACACTTTGTGTTAATTAAGGATGTGCTTGGGCATTTTATATATCGGGGAATGCATTTCATCACCGCGCAATTAACTCATTTCTCCCTGACAGCAGTTTCACAGACCCGGCCTCATCATCATCATCATCATCATCATCCATCACTCGGTGTGTGTGTGTGCTCGATAACACCGGGATCCTGGTGTCAGGAGTGTGTGTGTGTGTGTGTGCTGGATAACACCGGGATCCACTGAAGACAAGTTGTAGAGAGAACCCGAGTGCCGTTTATTACAAACTAAAGCAAAAGTGAACTTAAAGCAAACCATAAACGTGGACATAAAGCTTTGAACAAAAATCACCAAAGACACAGGCTAAAACACACAGAATAAACACAAGAGGAGGACACAACAAACAGGTGATTAACCAATGACAGGACACACGCTCTAAAAAATGTTGGGTTGTTAACCCAATTTTGGGTCAAAAAAATGGACAAACAAAAAAAATGTAATTTTAAAATGTAACCCAATTACTGGGTTTGTCCATATTTGACCCAAAATTGGGTTAAAACAACCCAGCATTTTTTATTTTAGAATGTGGCAGGATCACATGACAGACAGGCAATCACATGACATGAACAAACCACAACATGACAAATATATGTGTGTTTATAGCAGGGGAAATAGTTTACATATTTATATATGCGTGTTAAAATGTATGATATAATGATATATCTTCAGGCAATTTGGTCACTCTTCTGGAAACACTCTCTCAGAAACTCCTGATCTGGAGAAAACTGAAGAAACGCTGAAGAAAACACCACAGATATGCATTTGGTCTGACAGGGTAATGATTCTGAGAGACGATTTTAGGGAATTTCATGCCAGTTTTGTTCTCTGAATGGCCATTGATTAATCTCAGCATTATCCATCGTCCGGTGTCAGCAGAATCACATCTTCTTATTGGACATGATGATGAAAACAGAGCATTAAAAGCATAAAGCATCAAACACAATAAATAAAAATATTACAGCATCTGTATATTTAATGTTGTACTAAAGACCCATTTATATGGAGCGGGAAAAATTTAGATTATAAAAGCATGTTTCAGTGTTAAACAACTGTTTCTGTTTATGAATTCAAGCATTTATTTGGAAAATATTTACTTTGCATGATCTCACAACACATTTTTTCCCACTAATATGTTAATTAGCATGCTTTGATTATTGCTCTAAACTAGTGGAATAACATGATCTGATAACGCTTTACTAAAGCCTCATACAATAATAATACATTATAAAAGTATTTTTAATGCATGAATTATACCTCATAATGCACCTTATAATGATTTGTATGATCTCATGAATAACTGTAATCACACTTATTATACATTATAATATTTACACCTTCAGAAAGACAAACAAGCAATTTCAGGTACAAGGAATAATGCTTTATAATAAAGGCTTTAAGTCAAGTGTTACCAGTAATCTTGATTTCATGATTTGCAAACGCTTTTTAAAGCAGCACAATAAAAAGGTTTGTGTTATATTATAAACATTTTTCAGTGCAGGGAAGCGATCAATTATGTTTTATTTACATGATATATGTGTGTGCACTGTATGTAATTATTTTGTATATATAAATACATGCATGTGTATATTTAAGAAAAAAAATATTATTTATATATATATATATATAATATCAATTATGTATAGTATATACATGCATGTGTGTGTATTTCTATATACAAAATTATACACTACACACACACACATGTAAATGTCACGGGGTGTTGGTTGAAGATTCAAAGTCCAAAGGCTCGAAATCAAACGATTTACTTAACTCTTACTCACAGGATAACACACACACACACACACACACACTAAACACAATTAACAACCAACAAGAACTGACTGAACTAAAGGAACTAAACACAGAGACGGATGAAGACAGGAGTTAGAGATGAACTAATAAACACACGTGACATGAACACAACTGTGACAGTAAACACTAACTTTTATTTTGGATGAGATTAAACCCAGCTCTGAAATAATGTAAATATACGGTAACACTTTAGAATATGTTTCCTTCGTTAATGAATAACTACACAAGAACTAATGAGTAACACAATATTAACAATCTAGTAACTATTATTAACTAACAAGAAACTCTGATTAACGAACTAGTAAGTAATATCGCACAGACGAAAGTGGTAGTTCACTATTAAGTAATCAATAACTACTATTTTTTAATTCTTCCCAGAGAACTACTGAAAAAGTTTATTAACAATCTAGTAACTACTATTAACTAAAATAAATTCTTATTAACGAATTAGTAAGTAATAGCTCACAGATGAAAGTGTTACTAGATACTTCTGTGGGAATTACTAATTATTTGGATCCGTATTATAAAGTGAAGATCATTGGAACTAACTAGTAATTACTCAAGTGTTACTACATGATCTAGTCATGATTTGTGCAAACGTTTGAGATTTTTTGGTGAACTTTAGTAACTTTTAGAAAATGTCTTTAGTAACACTTGAGTAATTACTAGTTAATTCCAATGATCTTCACTTTATAATACGGATCCAAATAATTAGTAATTCCCACAGAAGTATCTAGAAACACTTTCATCTGTGAGCTATTACTTACTAATTCGTTAATAAGAGTTTCTTGTTAGTTAATAATAGTTACTAGATTGTTAATAAACTTTTTCAGTAGTTCTCTGGGAAGTATTAAAAAAATAGTAGTTATTGATTACTTAATAGTGAACTACCACTTTCGTCTGTGCGCTATTACTTACTAGTTCGTTAATCAGAGTTTCTTGTTAGTTAATAATAGTTACTAGATTGTTAATATTGTGTTACTCATTAGTTCTTCAGCTGATTCTTGTACACTCGTTTAATCCCCGAGATTAAGACGTTTCACTTCCAGACGTTTGCTTGTACAACAACAGCAGCAGTGGCCGAAACAGGCTCGAGTGTGTGTGTGTGTGTGTGTGTTCTGCCACCAGTCATCGCTCGTCCCACTCACACAAATGCAAAGCCTTGTTCTCTCTCTCTCTCTCTCTCTCTCCACCCGTCTCAGGTCTGAATGGAGGGACTGGTTTCGTGCCTCGGCAGGCCTGTGTGGCACTGTCTTCCTTCCTGCAAACACACACACACACACACACACACACACACACACATGCATCTTTGTTATTACACACACATACACATACATCTTTGTTTATCACACACACACACACACACACTCTCAAACACACTCACATGGGCATGCAGAAGCACGCTTGCTCTCCGGCATATTAATCCACACACACTCACACACCTTCACGAAGAACACGAACGACACCACTCGACCACTCGATCTATGGACAAAAAAACTGGTTTCAAAACTCACAGGGTCATCGCTGTAACACAGGCGGACTAATGTCCAGGACACTGCTCTGGGTGTTCACATCTTTCATTGGTTCAAAAAACACATTTACTGTGAAATACCATTGAAACATATCTATAGATCACACACACATAGTTTCACTGAGTCATTGTTTGTCCAATCATTAAATATTGTAGAACACAATAGGAGATCCAGGGTTCATTATGGTCTACATGTACAGTACACACACACACACACATCTCTGTAAAGCACTGCAGTCGTAGAAAGAATACACAGATAGAGGAATTATTGAACAAAGTGTGTGATATACTGATGCAAAGGATACTGTAGTGTAATTGGTTCACGCTCCACACTAATCGGTGAGAATGAATCTCGTAATCTAGAAACGTTCATGATCTACTGTAAACATGGAAGACTGTGTGTCTGTTTCCAGTAAGAGTAACACAACAGTTCCTGATCATGTTTGTGTCAGCTGATCACTGTACGGACATCATGAATACACACTCATGTGAAGTGTAATGTGTGTATTGGCTTTTGAAATAGTCGTACTGTGATGTTGAACAGGGGATTTTTGTTGAATGAACAAATGATCTAAGCTTTATGTGTATTGTGTCCTAGCAATTGAGAAATGGGTTAAAGTTTTGAAAAATCATTGGTTGTGAGTGAGTTTAGTTGTGAAAAATGACATCAAGGTTCTGAAAATAGTAACAAAGTGATTATAAAAAAACTGTAATCATGTTCTCAAAGAATTATTTATAGCAACACCGTTCCTGGATCATTTATATCTGAAACATTGTTTACATGTTGCAACTTGTTTCAGAGAACATTCAAATGTAACATTCCTCTAATGTTTGAATGATGACATGTAACTTTCCATTCAAACAACAAATAACACTTTTAGAACTTAATAACGCAACTTTTTTGTTACCTTGTGTCGGGATAAAACCTTACCGAAACATATTTGCTACATTTGCAGTCTTCAACACACACACACACACACACACACACACACACACACACACACACACACACACACACACACACACACACACACACACACACACACACACACACACACACACACACACACAATAGGAAATTGTTCCATAACTCATGGAAACCCCCCCAGTTTAACAGAAAGACATATATACATTTGAACACGGCTCGTCCAATCAGAGTCCGCCTCAGCTCTACACACTGCTGTGTGTTGGATGGCAGACCCCGGGCCGCTTGCCAGCATCCGTCACCATTCGGCTTTTGTTCCCGCACAAAGAGTGGCTAGGAGAAGTCTGCGAGGAAAAGAAAATGCGGCGTTATTTATTCCTCCCTCATTCCCCTTCCCGTCCTGTTCTTTCCTGCGAGGGACAAAGAGTCGGACCGCTTTGGGAAAAGAGCAGGAACTGTGATCGCACGATACCTGTCGACCCAACCAGAACCAGAACCAGAACATCTGGCACTGAAGACTGGAGTTACAAAGATATTCTATTTCAAACAAATGCTGTTCATCAAAGAATCCTGAAAAATAAAATGTATGATGGTTTCAACACCGTGTTCAACACTGATAATAATCATAAATGTGTCTTGATCCTCATATTAGAGTGATTTCTGAAGGATCATGTGACACTGAAGACTGGAGTAATGATGATAAACATTCAGGAATAAATTACACTTTACTATATATTCACATAGACAACAGATTTACACTGGAGTTATATTAATATTCAGTGTTTTTAGAAAAATTTACATTTTTAAGCTAAACATTTCAGTAAAAAGATAATTACACAAAATACACAAAATAATGCAGTTGTTAGAGGCTTTTCTTCCACAGCCGATTGTGACCTGATAATAAAGAGCCAATCACAGACTTTTCATTTACGTCTCTGTATTTGTTTTAGCTTTAAATACTACAGATGATCATTAAAGATAAATGCATTATGAACATACAGTATTTGAAACTTGGTTACAAGAGTCCCTTCATAGTTCATGGGCTGATATTCTTTAGATCTACGCGGTCACACACCTTTACAGTAACAGTAGAATGAATACACATCAACACACAAACACATCTGAGACCATCTGGGATGCTTCAACCAAACTACAGTCACAGGCAGACAATTCACCATTTTAAAATATCTTTAGTGCATCTTCACTATTCGCTGAGAACATAACAGAACACAAGGACTCATGTGCTTCTGTTCACTCAGAAAAATAAAGGTTTCAAAGGGGGTTTTCGAATCAACACTGAGTGTGCTAGACTGCAGTTCCTCCACTGGCCACTAGAGGCGCTGCAGAAGAGACTCACTCCCATAGACCCGCATGTTAAAATGCCCAACTTTACAGCAGATAAACATGTTTACAGTCTGATGCAAAAGTGGTTTTGATCTGTATATCGCTAATGTTTCCCTTCATGACGACTGTGAGGGGGGTGAATATTTTTACAACTCAACCATTTACATTATATTAAGCTCTAAAGTTCTGCATAATTAAGGGCGTGGCCACTTGAGTGACAGGTGGATTACAGCAGTTGCCGTTTGTCTGCTAGCATTGTTAGCGTCACGTCACCTCAGCTGCACATTTTCGTTTATCCAGGAGTGACGCTGCCAAGATTTCGTATTTCCATTTTTGGCGTGGTATCAACGCGCATAATCTACCCGTCGCTGGGGTTAATAGCATTTACGAGTGTTCCCCTACCATCCTAGGAAAAAAAAAAAAGATCACTCCCCAGATGTAGATCTACATTTTGCTTCGTTTCGCGCGGACATTTGACGGCGTGTACAGACACGCGGAATCACTCGGACGTTAATGGCGTAGACATACTTGGATACACGCGGATAGCTCAAAATGCGTAAAGATAAGACGCCACTTGACTCGAAAGTGGCGTGTATGTTTACACAAAAGTCATGATGTCATGTTGGAATTGGAGTGTCATACACACGCAATTTCATGAGCTCAGTCTGGCGGCGCAGGATGGGAAAATGAAAAGTGCGTCGGGCTGAAACTAGCAGAACTCACTTGCGTCGCGCCTGGCGCTGCATTGCCGCGAGTGTGTGATAGAGCCCTACAGGTTTTATACAGTGATGCCATAGAGGAACCATTTTAAACATGTTTCCCCCCCATTGACAACCTTTATTTTTAAGAGTGTTTAAGCATCCTCAACTAAAACGCCAGTGCTTGTTATATTTCCCACACTAGTCGTTACTGTTAAAACATTGTTAGTGATTTGCTCATTCAGTTTCAGTTCCATGGAAAATCACATTAGACATGTTAAAAGCAATACACGAGTAACACTGACCACAGTATACGATGATTTCCAATAGTCTAATCCCCCGAGTCCGAGGGAAGGAGTTGCGGATCACGACTCCCGTTTCTCCGACAGGCTGTTGAGCGCCGTCTCCTCGCTCTTGGACTGGAGATCTCCTTTCTTGGAGGATTTTTTGGTGGCTCTGGAGAGCCGTCGTCTGAAGGTGTCTCCGGCTAGGAGGTACAGGACCGGGTCCACGCAACTGTTGAGACTGGCCAGGCCGCGGGTCACCTGGTAGGTGGCGTACACTCGGTCGTTGAAGCCACACATGTCCGGGCTCTGGAAGTACAGTCTCGCTCGCATGTTCAGGTTCTTCATGACGTGGAAGGGCAGGTAGGACACGGCGAAGACCGTCAGAACGATGATGACTAGGTAAATGGACTTCCTCCTTAGCGGTGCGTTGTCCATGTCGTTGCAAATCAGGGCTTTGACGATTCCCCCATAACAGCTGAAGATAATGATGAAGGGGATGCAGAAGCCGAACACCGTCAAGCACATGCTATAGACGAAGTACCCGGGCAGCTCGTCCTCGGTCGTGGTGTCGTAGCACGTCGTGAGCCCCTTCTTCGGCCCGGTGCGCGAGTAATAGAGAATAGGGGCGATCCCCAGCACGACCACGACCCACACGAGCGCCACGGTGCGAACGGCGTTCTTCTTCTTCAGTCGTCCGAGAGATTTCAAGGGATGGACGACGCCGGAGTATCTGTGAACGCTGATGCACGTCAGGAACAAGATGCTCCCGTAGAGATTGACGTGGAATATGAACCTCTGCAGTCTGCACAACACGTCTCCGAATATCCAGTCGGTTTTGTTAAAGTAGTAGAAGATGAGGAACGGGAGCGAGAGCACGTAACAGAAATCCGCCAGTGCCAGATTGAACATGTAGACGGAGATGCTGCTCCACGGCCTCATGTGGCACACGAACATCCAGATGGCCACGCTGTTCCCGACGAACCCCGTGAGGAACACCAGGATGTAGACGATGGGAAGGTAGTAGAACTGAAACCCAGTCTTGGTCAGCGGGCATCTTGCCGTCTGGTTTGTCAACTCGGTCACGTTGGTCAAGAGCGACGTCAAGTTACTAAACTCCGCTGTCATGTTGCCGAGGATCAGCACACCGTGTGATCTACAGAGAGAAGAGCAGCACGACACAGCGAAATCAGTCAGCAATAGCCGTCATTTTTCCGTACAGGTGGACTATACACCCAACACACTTCTAGCCATAATAACCTTGAATTTGGTTACATGTGGTTTTTGCCAAATAAACTTGTGATATTCCATCATGTAGGCAAAGTCGACAGTGATTTAATTTCTTCACTCATTTCATTTCTTAATTGATGACTAGTCTATTCTTGAGCTTTGGTTTAGACGTCTATTAAATTTTCACTGACAGCACAAGTGTTGCCTTGTAGTCTAGACGTCTGGGCTGTGTTTTGGACGGCTATTTGACGTCTTTTAAACGCACAATGGCTTGCTGGGATATTAATCTGATTAATCTTCCACAGACACAAAAAGTGCTTTATTTCTACTCTCCTCTGCGGGGTTTGAACCTGCACACTTTCACAGAGCCGCTTAAGGATGTTGTGTTGGTATGTTACCAAAGAGACAATAAAACAATTTTCAATCGCATATTGAGTATAGCAACAAGTTTACCGCATTTCGCATTTGTCTTCAATATTGTTGTTTTAAATATGAGTTAGTTTTATGAAATGGCAGATTGTAAATCAAAAACACGTTTTTTTTAATCTATTTAATCATGATTTAATCTAATCTAATAATATTGCAATTTGGGTGACTCCAAAATTAGAACAACGAAGGAACTGTCGAATGTACGCAGTTTCAGTTTATCATAACACTTTTAATTATTATGGACGTGAAAATTAAAACGATATAATTGCAAGTCATTTGTCATCTGATCAGCCATTTCATCACAAAACACGAGTTGCGAAATGAGCAGAAGTGTGTTCTCCATAGATCCACTCACCAGCGAGACTCCGCGCGTTCCTCCGGCATTCCTCGAGCGCGTTCACGGGAACAGCAGCATGGATGAGAACTCCTGCTTTCCCGCCACAGGAATGTGTAGTTTGCTACAGTCCTCGGATAAGAGCGACCAGCTCTCTCTCTCTCTCTCTCTCTCTCTCTCTCACACACACACACACACACATACACAGGCACCGGCGGACGCGCGAGTCTTCTGAACGAACTAACGAACTCTATGTGAATCGACTCTGTTTCATGACTCGAATGAACCGATTCGCAACGTGTGTGTGAGAACTTTTCCGAACGCACATTGCTTTCCTTATTCAAAACGAACCCGTCCTTTAGACTCCAAAGACTCAAATGAATCGAATCACTAAATGTTCGAACGATTCGACTCGCTGTATCAAATCTCTGCAATAGTAGGAACTGAGAGCAGAGCAACAATCAGAAGAGTTTCGACTGGGAGAGAGGAAGAGGAGGATAAGGAGGAGGAGTCGCTAATGAGCGAGGGCAAACTCTATTATCGCTTCTAGTTTCACTTCTTCATGTCTTCACAGTGTCTGAGACCGAGTCTTTTATTATGATCCACTCAGAGAACTCGAGCAGAGCTGCATGCCCAGCCCACCAAACCAGTTTTACAAGCTAATTAGTTTGTGCAAACTAAGGGATTGATCAGAGTTTCTTATAAAAACAGCTCAAGAAATTGTAAAAGCATAAATAAACAAACCTAATGTGTAATCTAAAGAAAAGGAGAGTTGCTGTAAAAGCTTCAGCATGAATGAACTTGTTCTCTCTCACTCATACACACGTGGTTTTTAGTGTTTTATGAGGACTCTCAATAGATATAATGATTTTTCAATATTTAAAGTTTACATTATACATCATGTAATTTACACGTGAAGCTTTTTTTTTCATTATGGCCACTTGTGTGGACATTTTGTCAAATATCTTTATCTTTGTGGGGACATTTGCTCTCCATAACAGAAAACAAGTAACAGAAGAAGTAGGTCTTTTTTGGTATAATAATAAAAAAAAACTATCAACTTTATTTATGGATATATTTGTCCAATTGAGAATGTCACCAGAGAGTTTCTATTATGAAATAGACACACGTAATGTATTTTTTTGGGTATAAAGTGTCTCGTGGAAACATTTAGACATCATAAAGAAAAGGTTTTGCACTCGTGGATCTTTCCTCCAATAGTGTTATTATCATGGAGAAATCTCATTTATCATTTGTTGAATGCGTGATGCAGAAAGCTCAGTTTAGAAACAAGGCCACAATACGAGACAGTGACAAATCTCCACTTCACGTCTCCTTCATCTGATCTTTCTCGCTTATTGTTCATGTTCTTTGAAAGTCACAAAAAAATTACAAAAACAAACCAAAAACAATCGAAGATTTAGTATGTCGCAAACTTGCTGAGAATTACTGGAAATTAAACTGTTTTCTTTTTCATCATGTTTAGTCTGCAATCGAGGCTAAAGAGAAGCAAACTGAGAGGAACACACACACACACACACACAAAGTTTCACTTTTACTGACCAGAAGTCTGAGGAACTGTGTTTATATTTGTTCACACACACACACACACACACACACACACACACACACACACACACACACACACACACACACACACACACACACACACACACACACACACAAATTTCACTTTTACTGAGCAGAAGTCTGAGGAACTGTGTTTATATCCGATTACACACACACACACACACAGTGAAAAGAAGAAATGCAAGCCAGAAGTGGATGAAGAATGGAGTTTCTGTAATATTGCCCTATTTTGTTCAATGTGTGTGTGTGTGTGTGTGTGTGTGTGTGTGTTTCTGCACACATATAAGATATAATCCAGGCTCCAGCTGTGTGTGGGTGTGTGTTGCAGAGAGAGGGAATGTTTCTGAGCCGCACCTGTTCCTCAGTGTTTAACTCTCTCACTGAAGCTTGTATACGGGACACAACATCCGCTCACTGATGTTTATAAGCTATTTCTTTTTATTTATTTTTTGGAAGTAAACAGATGTTTTGCTCCATATACACAGCTATTGATCTGAATACTGTATTATAATGACGTAAGCTGAGATCTTACTGAACACACACATGATGGAACAGGAAAGGAGTGTATTAGCTGTGGTCGGTTCGGTTCAGTCTCAGAGCCACAGTGTGTGTGTGTGTGTGTGTGTGTGTGTGTGTGTGTGTGTTTCTGTCATCATCAGGAACAACCTCATGTTTTCCTGCTAATGACATTCCATTATTGTGTTAACAGTGTCTAATATGGAAATGCACTGAAAGATCAGAGATATTGATCTTTTCATGCGACTTGACCACAACTCATCCATTTCTTCTTGTGTGTGTGTGTGTGTGTGTGTGTGTGTGTGTGTGTGTCTGAGAGAGACTACGGTCAAAAGTTGTGTATTGCTGTGGCACACATGTAATAATGGATGAAGTATAGCTATAGTCATCACAAACCCTGATGCAAGATCCTCATCATCCTGCCTTTGTAGGCTATATCCCACATATTACACACAATTAGATGAAAGTGACCATGAGCACAACTGTGTTGCATTTGACATCAGTCATCTTTGCCTGTAATCACACACTTTCCAAGTATTCCAACGAGCCATGAAGTAAACAGACATATTTAATCTGATCTGATATTTGAACAGTTGGTTATTTAGGGATCTTTATAACTCACCTGATCTTCTGAAGGCATGTCTGGCTGGGTATAAAATAAACCAACGGATGAAAACATGGATAAGGTAAGCAATAGCCTTCTCGTCGGGCCTAATAACGCCCTTCAGCCCGTAACTTGCTTCGAGCACTTATCGCTTTTATAAAACGGTTACCACAAAATACACATAATAAAGTTAAAAAAATATGTATCAATGCAACATTTATGAAGTAAAATCACTAAAAGCCTTAAATGTACCCTGACCGTGAACAGCAACAATTATTATTTTAGCTGATAGATGGAGACAAAGACCGTCTTATGAGTGCGTCGAAGAAGGCTTTTATTTTGAAAGAACTGAAACTTGTGAACACGAAGAAGCAAGACGACGCAACAGACGCAAATGACTAGCGCGTCGGACAAGGAAACCCCTGTTAAAAAGGAAAATACATCGCAGACATTCAAACGGATTTATTATTAGGAATATAGGACGGCGTGACCTGAATGAAAATGCTATATCTACAGTAAATGCAGGTACGTGCACTCGCTTCACTTTCTCGATCTCTCACAATCAATGAACAATGAGAACATTTGTTTTCGTTGCTAAGAGTGGTTGCTAGGGGTGTTGTGTAGCGAGACATCCGTTGGGTAAAGCGGTCAAAGCTGTGTTTTATCCATGGTTTTATCTCGAATAAAACACAACTATTGACCAATCAGAAACAAGCACTGGAACTAAGCATCTGATAAATAACCATAATTTGGTTTAGTACGAGCAAGCGCCAACCTCCCGGTCTCTTTCAAGAAACCAGTACTGAAGTGACTGAAACTGCAGTTCATCGACTGAGGTAAAAAAGATGCAAAAATGTGGATTACCGCTGATGTAACTACTAGCCGTTTATCTGCTGTCTGTTAGCATCACATCTTTTTTGCTAATCCGCTAAACTTGCTATCTCTGCAGTATTTGTGTTTTTTTTTATCACCATTATTTCATACAATTTAATAGGCATTGTACCTTCTCCCTTGCCATTTCATTCCGTCGTTGTTGAGTATATATATATATATATATATATATATATATGTATGTGTGTGTGTGCTTAAGTACCATCAGATGAAGTCCTGCAGGTGTCTGTACTTTCTCTCCAGATTAGTGCATTTACTTGAACTTCTTAGGTAAAATCAGAATTTAAAATTGGCTGAATATGAGTAAAGCTGAATAAAGAATGTCGCGCTGGCCGACATACATGTGCATGAATCACAAGCTAACAGCAATATTGTAAGTTACATAATACATTTTGGACTAGTAGAATGATACACATAGTCTCACTTTTAGCTATGTCTTTATAGGATTTCGAAGGCCAGAAACATTTAACTTTAACTATTGGTTTTACTTCTTAAAGTCAACTGTCACTTTAGCGTGAGGCCAGTAGCATATAGCATTAGCTCCTCAGCTTGAGCTAACTCGTTCACGTCGAACTAGGGGGTGTGGTTTCAGGACCAGGCTCCGCCCACATCCCGCCTCTTTGCCTATTGTCTCTTATCCGGGAGTGACGCGTGGCCAAGATGGCGGTTCCCGGCTCCGTCCACTTTAGGTTTCAAAAAGGCTCTTCAGAAACATCCGGTGACATCGTGGACAAGTCGGTATTCATTTTACACTCACTAATATTTAACTGTTACATATGGGCTCTGCTCAATATTGTGCCTATGAAACAAACATCGTACGTCAGAAGGTCTCATCCTTGGTTTCATCTGTGGTGACCCAAACAGCTGTGAGTGATGGGAAAACTCAGTGTGAAGTGTGCGCTTGATGACCGTCTGATGTAATATTCAGAAGCATGAGTTAATGGTGTGCATTAAAGCGCTTTACTCTGGGTAAAAACGCTGAGTTTCACGGCATGTGTCCTAATGGGCCAATCTCTCTTTCTCTCCGGAGCCAGAGGATTGATTCCCTCCACCACAACCTCCATGAATATATTTTACTCCATCTTTTTATTTTTCCATGAAGAATCCACAGTCCACCGAGAGAAACGAGAGCGTTCGAGAGATTATTTCAATGCTTTATTTCAATGCTTTTTTAACGCCTTTATTAATTCCTTTTTTTCTCTTTTTTTTCACCTTTATTAATTCCTGTTCAAAAGCAATCACTTCAACAAAGACTTTACCACATTCTGTTTATTTTAATAAAATAATTGAATTTACTCGTAGTCCATAAATGTCATTTAAATTGGCTCATTTTAAAAATACAGATTAAATTAATACATTTGATTAAATTAAAAAATCTATTAACTTATTTTAAAAAATAATTAATCACATGAAAACTTGCTTGAGAGAAATCTCAGACTTCTTCACAGTAACAAAATGTATTATATGGTTAATAATATCATATTAAAAAGTCCCTTATTTTGCCCCAAATACTTTTACATATTCTTCAGATTTAATCAATTCAAATAAAACAATGATTAAAATATTAATAAGTAAAATACCTTTGTATTATTCAACTAGTCTGTGAAGTTAGACAGACATTTTTCATCTCTCTACTGGTTCAAAATCAATATTTGCTTGTTCACTCAGATCAAACCTTTCTGTAATAAAAATATAAAGTCCTGACAGAAGTCTAAGGTGACGGTTTTTATGCGAGACATTGACTTTCCAGGCCAAATAAGGTGTGATAGTGTTTCACTCACACACACACACACACACACACACACAGATATTTGATATGACAAATTCTATAATGAAGTATTAACTTTAGACTGAATCTACAAATCATTAATCTTTACAATAGTGTTTGTGAAATCTCCAGAAAGAGAACGTCTGCTTGTGGGAACATTTTTAAGCTGCTGCGTATATCGTGTGTGAACAAGCATGTGTGTGTGTGTGTGTGTCTGGGTCAGAGGCGGACAGGAAATAGCACAGAAATTGACCAGCGGAGGGACGACCCAAACATGGGCACACACACACACACACACACACACACACACAGCTGCAGATCAGTCACATGTTAACTCTGACTATAAAGGCTTCTTATAGTACACACTGCCCTTTGGCCCAGCCGTGTTTGCCTTTACTGGAGGATCCGGACACAGACTGAGAGCGGACGGGAGCGTGACGCTAAAACCTTTAAAAGCAGACGAGATCTCAATAACAGTGTGTTTTACTTTAGTTCTGTCCTTAAGGAGGGCAATACTTGACCATAAGGTTCAGTTTATTAACATTAGTTTATGCATTAGGTTTCATCAACTAACAGCGAACTGCGCTGTTAGAGTATAAGGTCCCATTACTTAAAGTTAATACAGTAACTAACATTAACAATCAGCAATGCAATTATTACAGCATTTATTAATCTTTGTTAAGGTTAGTTAATACAATTACAACTGTTTATTATTTCGTGTTAACTCAGATCCATTAAATCCATTACTTTTGAAGTTTACACTAAGATCAAAGGTACGGTTTTTGTAATAAAATATCACAGTATAAATCAGTATAAAATGCACAGTGTGATATATTTCCTGCAGTTGTGGACTCACAATATCCTCAACAATGCTCACGCTGTTGATGTTTCGTTCTAACATTATGGATCATGGCCTGCAGACTTTGGGACAAAAGGAGAAAGAAAAGGAAGATGAATATCAGCGTGTGTATTCACTCATTAGATCCATCCGCATGACGACAACTTCCATAATCCCGCTAGTGCGTCATCAACCCACGTCTTTTGTTATTGCAAGAGGTTAGCGACCCCTAGCGGCGAATAAAAGTACATATTGTAACTTTAATAAACGATTTGGAGGCATTTTTACAACATGACATCATGACTTTTGAGTAAACATATACGCCACTTTCGAGTCAGGTGGCGTGTTATCTCTATGCATTTTGAGCTATCCGCGTGTATCCGCGTGTATGCGTATATGTCTACGCCATTCTGTGTGTCCGTACACGCAGTCAAATCTCCAGTCATAAATGCCATTAACCCCAGTGACGGTTAGGTTTAGGGACGGGGTTGAGGTAAGTCATATATTTATATAACGTTAAGTCAACGGCGTCCATAAACGCGCTGAAAGGTGATTATGCGTCTTGATAGCACGCCAAAAATGGAAATACGAATTGGCGTGTCATACACACGCTACTTCATGAGATCAGCCTGCATTTTTAACTGTTATACTTCATGCTAACTAATATTAACAAGTGGATCCTTATTGTAAAGTGTTACCTATGTTAATTTACAAACATTACCTAGTGTGACTGTAAAATAGTCAAGAATTCAGAAACCCTTGTTATTAGCGCCACCGGTGGCCGTGACGAATTTATTAGCTAATGGCTAATCATAGACATTATGTAGTCGCCCAGTGTTAAGACTTAGTCGCATATGCGAGTGATTTAGTTGTATTGTAGAGGGTTGCGACCGCCTATGTAATCTGGACAGACATTCATGATGTCATTGTCATGTGACCTCCCAGCGTCGCTTCACTGTCGTTCACAATCCTCTCCCGTGGCCTCATGGGACAGTGTCCGTCGTATGATGCTTCTTTTGTCACACACTGTTTTCCGCCGCAGTATAGCGGAGAAGGATGTGATTGCGGATGCAGCCGTTGCGTTTCTCGTCTCGTCTCTCTCTCTGACGGGTCTCTGTAAATCAAACTCTTGCCAGTGCCGTGTCTCAGACGCTGAACGCCACCGTACAGTCTCCGCGCAGGAGGCCAGATATTGATCCACTTAACTCCAGTCTAATTTATGAGGTGAACAGTTTGCAGCGTCTCAGGCCGCCGAGGGCGCAGACATCAGATTTATGATGAGACTTGCACTCGGTGTGGATTTACTGCAGACTCGTTCCATCATCCTCACAGATATGCCACAGTCGCGGCTACGGTACTGCAACACCAGTGTGTTCCTCTTTCTCTATCCGCATCTGTCCCGCTATCAGCAGAGCGCGTTCTTCTTGAAGAGACTGATTGCGAGTGATCCACTCTCCTAGCTGTGCGACACGATATAATAGTTTCAGTAAAGACCCACAGCACAACAGAACAGAGTTATGCTCGTGAGAGGTAACGTGGATCGACATATATCATCTTATCTTTCTATCTTAGCACTCTTTCGGGACAACACACTGAAGTACACTTTTAAAAACAGTTTACCCTAAAATATCTTTGTTTTAATAATCTTTTGTCTGGCTTTAAAGTACACACTTATAAGTGTTTAATTTAGACCTGACAGTGGTTTTCCCGGGAAATTATCCGTTTGTATACTTTTCCACTTAGAAGTGTAGCCTGTTGCGCATCTAATGATCATATACTCATGCGGTTCGCTTTTCATATAATCAACATAGAGGAAATCACAAATAACATTTTATCATTTAAACATATGAGACTAAATGTGTTTTCTTGAATGGCTACAACACGTACTGTATAGTAGGCCTACAGTGAAGACTTTTAATGTCGGAGCAAATTTGAGGGATCACGTTTTACCAGCAATAATCGAATAATTCCCTGCGATCGTCGAATATTATTTTAGCTTGATGTCCAGGGTATAATGGGTAGGTTAAAAATTTGTTATCACAACATATTTTCTTTTGTCAAATCAACTTTATAATAATTTATTTAGTTGAGATAACTTATTATTTTGAGTTTCTGATGGTTAAAGTAATCTACTTCATTGTATTAACTCACTTTTTCTAGTTCAATCAACTTAAAATTTTAAGGCAACCCAGGATACTTACTTTTTTAAGGTAAACCAACAATATTTTTTTACAGTGTAGTAATCACAACCTTTTTTTTTGTCAAATCAACTTAAATAATTTATTTAGTTCATATAACATATAATTTTGAGTTTCTGGTGGTTAAATTAATCTCCTTCATTGTATTAACTCACTTTTTCCAGTTCAATGAACTTAAAATTTTAAGGCAACCAGGTTACTTACTTTTTTAAGTTAAACCAACAATATTTTTTACAGTATATTATGTGATATAGCTTGGCTTTTATTATTTGAGAAATTTATGTTTAAGTTATGCAAATGGTTAATTATTTGTATTACTGGATCACAGTCAAGTCTTGAACTAAATTGCAACAAAATACAATTCAAATAAATGAGACAAGTGTCAATAGAAATTGCATTAAAGTATATCTTAGTTTGCTTGTCAGTACATTTAACAGTACACTTTAACCCTATTTCAATCTGAATTTACATATAAATATGTACCTAAAAAGACCCTTAAAGTTCAGCAATTGCATTTTAATATAAACTATATTACATTTTCATTTAATTGTCAAAAACATGCAAGTAAGTGTCTGAAAACATTACTTCTTTTCTTCTATTTTTACTTCTTTGTGAAAATGATAAAATATTATAAAATAAAATAAGTATTTTAAAAACAGTTTACTTTTTTAAAGGGACCTGTTCGTTGTAAATCACTCTACAATAACTATTACTCCAGAGAGAGAACAACTGTACTTAAGGACCAGACCAAATACCTTGTGGACTCATCTGTCAGCAACACTAATCTTAAAATACACAATTTAGTTAATTTACTTGGCTCACACTCATACTCTGATGTAGTGACATATTTCCAGGAGAATCAGGAATCATCCTTTCTTTGTATTTTGGTAATGATAGCTATAGTGGGTAATAATAACACATTGTACCCAGTTCATTAACGCTTTCAGACAAAAGCCGACTGATGTCAAGGGTGTACGACCTCTGCTCACTGTCCGCAAGACTGTGGAAACAGTTCCACCTTGTGGCTATGTATGAAACCCTCAGTTTTCATTTGTTTTGGACACTGTGTGAAAGTTAGGAAGAAAATGAACTGAAAAGCTTTGGTTTTATTGTGTCTCAAGCTTTACTCTTTGGATGGTTTGTGAAAAAAAAGTAATTGAATTTGCATAAAAACCAACTCGCATTGCCTTCAGTTATCTTAAAATTCAAAGAAAAACCCAACAATGAATATAATGCATTAAATGTGTCAATATGTCCATATGGTGACAGAGCTCTAAAATGTGTTTCGTATTGTGACCCAAAACTTGCAACATTAGAGCAGTTTGGTTGAAGAAAATCTGATTTATTTCCTTTCATTGCAAGATAAGCAGTAACCATGATTTATGGCATAGTGGATTAGATTGAAATCAATGATTGTCTTGGTGAGTAAATATCAAGATGAGGACATTTAAAAATTATTCTGTGAAAATGCAGCCTCAGAAATGCTCCTGTTCACATACCCTGTAAAACAAAGGAGGGTTATATAATCTTCACCCTTTGTATTGATTTAAATACAGGACAAATTATGCATTCCAGCTTTTCTATTGCAGTATATTGTATGTATATGATGAACAAGCGGACTGGTATCACTCACCATGACAAAACCGAGGAGGCTGATGGAGACATTCCCTTTAATGTTGATTGTATTAACTTTTTCCAAAGGGATGCGGTGCTTAAACATGCTGTGCTGTTGGCCTTTTATTTGTACCTGACAAATCAAAATCAGGCTTTAAGGTTTAGGTAGCATTTTAATGAATATTAGCTTTGCTTCTTATGGGCATATCATCATTTGGCAGTTGCAAAAACGGCCTTTAAAATCTGGGTTAATTGTTTGTTAATGCATGGATTTATGATAATTATTATGTATTAACTAGATGTGGGGCTTTCCTTAAGGGGGCTGTGAGAATCACAAAACAATTACCTGATATCCTTCTGATTTGATGATGAAGAACATCTCAAAATCTTCTCCCTTTTTAAAGGGGTTGTCAGAGACACGTTCCTCAGCTCCCCATTTTCCATTGGTAGAGCTGTTCATGGCCACCTTATGGCTTATTCGGGGGTTAAAATGGAAAGCGGTGTCATGCTTGTCAGTTGGCCCAGTCTTGAAATTGATTGCAAACCTGCATGGAAGTTGAGACATGTTAAATGATCTGAATATAAATAATAATTCGTCTCATCAACCTTATGAGATTGCAGTGAATATTCTACATTGTAAGTACAATAAATGGAAAATTATTTCATGTTTAGAGCAGAGCTGGGCCTCTCTTGCATGTTTGGCGAGGTATCAATATTGTTATAATACAGTGGTGCATGGCCATAAATTGTGTTATGTCTACTTATTGCAATACATATCTTATCTAGTGGTGCTTGACGATACCTAACACTTATTCAGGGCATATCTAAAGCGTGGTTGCATACAATACCCATGGAATTGTCACATACCGGTCAGCATTAGTGGGAACGACTCCCTGCACGTACAAGGCCATTCCAACTCTCAGTCCTCCTGAAATTGGACCCACATAAGGAAGGATCTGCAGTAAGAACAAGAAAATAGGCATTACCCTATATTGACTAGATTCTTATGGCAGGGGTTTGAACTCAATGAAATGAGACATTTAGAATTTCATTGTTTAAAAAAGGATCATCAAAATCCCGAAACTACCGTGAGACAATTGCTCTTTGTTGAAACAGTTCTCAAGCACTGTTGTTTCATTAAGTGTTTGCACTTTGTTGTGCGTTCAGAAGTCACTGGAATGGAACGGTCACTCACAGGGTTTTGGACTGGCTGCAAGATCTCTGACTGTGCAATGGAACGTGAACTGCCCAAACTGATGATTTTTGTTGTAACTTCCTTTGTTGTAACTTCAGTAACAAATGAGGATGTACTCCAGTCCTAAAGAGAGAGAGTGCATTTAGAAAGCTCTTTACATTCCACATTGGATTCCGACACAGTATCATTCATTCTGCAAAATTGAATCAGCTGATGAAAATATAAGTTACTTGTATGAAGCCAAGAAGTTTCACATCAACATTTCCATTTATATGTAATGTTGACACTTTTTCCAGTGGGATACGGTGCTTGAATGTGTACTGCTCCTTGCCATTTACGTATACCTGATGATCCAAAACAACACAGCCTGAGTGTGGACAAGTTCCTAGATTTCTTTTAGGGGTGCGCAGTGAGTTTTGTGTTTCAAAGCACATACCTGATATCCTTCGGATTTAATGACAATGATCGTCTCAAAAGCTTCTCCCTTTATAAAGGGGTTGTCAGAGAGACTTTCCGCACTTTCCCATTTTCCATTCCTGAAGCTGTTCATGGCCACAACTGAGCCCAATCGAGGGTTGAAGTGGAAGGCAATGTCATCAGTGTCAGATTGCCCAGTTTTGAAATTAATTCTAAACCTGCATGAAAGTTGAGGAATGTGAAATTAACCAAATCCAGATAAGGACTCAACTTTCTACTTCTGGCGTTCTCTGGCCCTTGAGATCCACTTTCCTGCAGAGTTTTGCTCCAACCCTAAACAAACAAACCTGTACAAGCTCATCCCAATCTTCAGGACTACAGGAAAGTTTCAGGCAGGTTGGTTTGATCAAGGTTGGAGGAAACTCCTCAGTGAAGTGGATCCATTACCTATCCCTGAGTCTGTGCATATCTGAGGATGTGGTCTATCCCTGACGGAACTGTAGTGTTGCATTCATTTTATATTTGGTTGTATACCCAAGGCCAAAATAATTACTTACCGGTCAGCATTAGTAGGTACAACTCCCTGCAAGTACAAGGCCATTCCAACTCTCAGTCCTCCAGAAATTGGACCCACATAAGGAAGGACCTGCAGTAAGAACAAGACAATAGGCATTACCCTATATTGACTAGATTCTTATGGCAGGGGTTTGAACTCAATGAAATGAGACATTTAGAATTTCATTGTTTAAAAAAGGATCATCAAAATCCCGAAACTACCGTGAGACAATTGCTCTTTGTTGAAACAGTTCTCAAGCACTGTTGTTTCATTAAGTGTTTGCACTTTGTTGTGCGTTCAGAAGTCACTGGAATGGAACGGTCACTCACAGGGTTTTGGACTGGCTGCAAGATCTCTGACTGTACGGTGGAACGTTTCCCACGTGAGCTGCCCAAACTGATGATTTGTGTTGTAACTTCTGTAGGGAATGAAGTTGTGCTCCAGTTCTAATGAGGTAACACAGGGAGAGAGAGAGTGTGTATTTAGAAGGCTCTTTACATTCAATGTAATTCTTAATGGATTCTGACAAAGTTTCAGTAAAGCTTCAATATTTCCACAGCTATATGAAATTTAAGTTACTTGTATGAAGCCAAGAAGTTTCACATCAACAACTCCTTTGATGTTTAATGTTGACACTTTTTCCAGTGGGATACGGTGCTTGAATGTGTACTGCTCCTTGCCATTCACGTATATCTGATGATCCAAAACAACACAGCCTGAGTGTGGACAAGTTCCTAGATTTCTTTTAGGGGTGCGCAGTGAGTTTTGTGTTTCAAAGCACATACCTGATATCCTTCGGATTTGATGACTATGATCGTCTCAAAAGCTTCTCCCTTTATAAAGGGGTTGTCAGAGAGACTTTCCTCAGACTCCCATCCTCCATTCCTGAAGCTGTTCATGATCACATTTGAGCCCATTTGAGGGAGGAAGTGTAAAGCAATGTCATCAGTCTCAGATGACCCGGTCTTGAAATTTATTACAAACCTGCATTGAAGATGATGCGTTAAAGCAACTGATTCCAAAAAGCATTGGATTGTTTTTGTCCATATTGTCCAACAAACCAATTCCTTACCAGTCAGCATTAGTGGGAACAACTCCCTGCAAGTACAAGGCCATTCCAACTCTCAGTCCTCCAGAAATTGGACCCACATAAGGAAGGATCTGCAGTAAGAACAAGAAAATAGGCAATACTCTATATTAACTAGATTGTTATGGCAGGGTTTTTTTACCTCAATGAAATGAGACATTTAGAATTTCATTGTTTAAAAAACGATCATCAAAATCCCAAACTACGGTGAGACAATTGCTCTTGGTTGAAACAGTTCTCAAGCACTGTTGTTTCACTAAGTATTTGCACTTTGTTGTGCGTTCAGAAGTCACTGGAATGGAACGGTCACTCACAGGGTTTTGGACTGGCTGCAAGATCTCTGACTGTACGGTGGAACGTTTCCCACGTGAGCTGCCCAAACTGATGATTTGTGTTGTAACTTCTGTAGGGAATGAAGTTGTGCTCCAGTTCTAATGAGGTAACACAGGGAGAGAGAGAGTGTGTATTTAGAAGGCTCTTTACATTCAACAATAATGGATTCTGACAAAGTTTCAGTAAAGTTTTAATATTTCCACAGCTGTAGGAAATTTAAGTTACTTGTATGAAGCCAAGAAGTTTCACATCAACAACTCCTTTGATGTTTAATGTTGACACTTTTTCCAGTGGGATACGGTGCTTGAATGTGTACTGCTCCTTGCCATTCACGTATATCTGATGATCCAAAACAACACAGCCTGAGTGTGGACAAGTTCCTAGATTTCTTTTAGGGGTGCGCAGTGAGTTTTGTGTTTCAAAGCACATACCTGATATCCTTCGGATTTGATGACTATGATCGTCTCAAAAGCTTCTCCCTTTATAAAGGGGTTGTCAGAGAGACTTTCCTCAGACTCCCATCCTCCATTCCTGAAGCTGTTCATGATCACATTTGAGCCCATTTGAGGGAGGAAGTGTAAAGCAATGTCATCAGTCTCAGATGACCCGGTCTTGAAATTTATTACAAACCTGCATTGAAGATGATGCGTTAAAGCAACTGATTCCAAAAAGCATTGAATTGTTTTTGTCCATATTGTTCAACAAACCAATTCCTTACCAGTCAGCATTAGTGGGAACAACTCCCTGCAAGTACAAGGCCATTCCAACTCTCAGTCCTCCAGAAATTGGACCCACATAAGGAAGGATCTGCAGTAAGAACAAGAAAATAGGCATTACCCTATATTGACTAGATTCTTATGGCAGGGTTTTGAACTCAATGAAATGGGACATTTAGAATTTGATTGTTTAAAAAAGGATCATCAAAATCCCGAAACTACGGTGAGACAATTGCTCTTGGTTGAAACAGTTCTCAAGCACTGTTGTTTCATTAAGTATTTGCACTTTGTTGTGCGTTCAGAAGTCACTGGAATGGAACGGTCACTCACAGGGTTTTGGACTGGCTGCAAGATCTCTGACTGTACGGTGGAACGTTTCCCACGTGAGCTGCCCAAACTGATGATTTGTGTTGTAACTTCTGTAGGGAATGAAGTTGTGCTCCAGTTCTAATGAGGTAACACAGGGAGAGAGAGAGTGTGTATTTAGAAGGCTCTTTACATTCAACAATAATGGATTCTGACAAAGTTTCAGTAAAGTTTTAATATTTCCACAGCTGTAGGAAATTTAAGTTACTTGTATGAAGCCAAGAAGTTTCACATCAACAACTCCTTTGATGTTTAATGTTGACACTTTTTCCAGTGGGATACGGTGCTTGAATGTGTACTGCTCCTTGCCATTCACGTATATCTGATGATCCAAAACAACACAGCCTGAGTGTGGACAAGTTCCTAGATTTCTTTTAGGGGTGCGCAGTGAGTTTTGTGTTTCAAAGCACATACCTGATATCCTTCGGATTTGATGACTATGATCGTCTCAAAAGCTTCTCCCTTTATAAAGGGGTTGTCAGAGAGACTTTCCTCAGACTCCCATCCTCCATTCCTGAAGCTGTTCATGATCACATTTGAGCCCATTTGAGGGAGGAAGTGTAAAGCAATGTCATCAGTCTCAGATGACCCGGTCTTGAAATTTATTACAAACCTGCATTGAAGATGATGCGTTAAAGCAACTGATTCCAAAAAGCATTGGATTGTTTTTGTCCATATTGTTCAACAAACCAATTCCTTACCAGTCAGCATTAGTGGGAACAACTCCCTGCAAGTACAAGGCCATTCCAACTCTCAGTCCTCCAGAAATTGGACCCACATAAGGAAGGATCTGCAGTAAGAACAAGAAAATAGGCATTACCCTATATTGACTAGATTCTTATGGCAGGGTTTTTTTTTACCTCAATGAAATGAGACATTTAGAATTTCATTGTTTAAAAACGATCATCAAAATCCCAAAACTACGGTGAGACAATTGCTCTTGGTTGAAACAGTTCTCAAGCACTGTTGTTTCACTAAGTATTTGCACTTTGTTGTGCGTTCAGAAGTCACTGGAATGGAACGGTCACTCACAGGGTTTTGGACTGGCTGCAAGATCTCTGACTGTACGGTGGAACGTTTCCCACGTGAGCTGCCCAAACTGATGATTTGTGTTGTAACTTCTGTAGGGAATGAAGTTGTGCTCCAGTTCTAATGAGGTAACACAGGGAGAGAGAGAGTGTGTATTTAGAAGGCTCTTTACCTTCAACATTAATGGATTCTGACAAAGTTTCAGTAAAGCTTCAATATTTCCACAGCTATAGGAAATTTAAGTTACTTGTATGAAGCCAAGAAGTTTCACATCAACAACTCCTTTGATGTTTAATGTTGACACTTTTTCCAGTGGGATACGGTGCTTGAATGTGTACTGCTCCTTGCCATTCACGTATATCTGATGATCCAAAACAACACAGCCTGAGTGTGGACAAGTTCCTAGATTTCTTTTAGGGGTGCGCAGTGAGTTTTGTGTTTCAAAGCACATACCTGATATCCTTCGGATTTGATGACTATGATCGTCTCAAAAGCTTCTCCCTTTATAAAGGGGTTGTCAGAGAGACTTTCCTCAGACTCCCATCCTCCATTCCTGAAGCTGTTCATGATCACATTTGAGCCCATTTGAGGGAGGAAGTGTAAAGCAATGTCATCAGTCTCAGATGACCCGGTCTTGAAATTTATTTCAAACCTGCATTGAAGATGATGCGTTAAAGCAACTGATTCCAAAAAGCATTGGATTGTTTTTGTCCATATTGTCCAACAAACCAATTCCTTACCAGTCAGCATTAGTGGGAACAACTCCCTGCAAGTACAAGGCCATTCCATCTCTCAGTCCTCCAGAAATTGGACCCACATAAGGAAGGATCTGCAGTAAGAACAAGAAAATAGGCATTACCCTATATTGACTAGATTCTTATGGCAGGGGTTTGAACTCAATGAAATGGGACATTTAGAATTTCATTGTTTAAAAAAGGATCATCAAAATCCCGAAACTACCGTGAGACAATTGCTCTTTGTTGAAACAGTTCTCAAGCACTGTTGTTTCATTAAGTATTTGCACTTTGTTGTGCGTTCAGAAGTCACTGGAATGGAACGGTCACTCACAGGGTTTTGGACTGGCTGCAAGATCTCTGACTGTACGGTGGAACGTTTCCCACGTGAGCTGCCCAAACTGATGATTTGTGTTGTAACTTCTGTAGGGAATGAAGTTGTGCTCCAGTTCTAATGAGGTAACACAGGGAGAGAGAGAGTGTGTATTTAGAAGGCTCTTTACATTCAACAATAATGGATTCTGACAAAGTTTCAGTAAAGTTTTAATATTTCCACAGCTGTAGGAAATTTAAGTTACTTGTATGAAGCCAAGAAGTTTCACATCAACAACTCCTTTGATGTTTAATGTTGACACTTTTTCCAGTGGGATACGGTGCTTGAATGTGTACTGCTCCTTGCCATTCACGTATATCTGATGATCCAAAACAACACAGCCTGAGTGTGGACAAGTTCCTAGATTTCTTTTAGGGGTGCGCAGTGAGTTTTGTGTTTCAAAGCACATACCTGATATCCTTCGGATTTGATGACTATGATCGTCTCAAAAGCTTCTCCCTTTATAAAGGGGTTGTCAGAGAGACTTTCCTCAGACTCCCATCCTCCATTCCTGAAGCTGTTCATGATCACATTTGAGCCCATTTGAGGGAGGAAGTGTAAAGCAATGTCATCAGTCTCAGATGACCCGGTCTTGAAATTTATTACAAACCTGCATTGAAGATGATGCGTTAAAGCAACTGATTCCAAAAAGCATTGGATTGTTTTTGTCCATATTGTTCAACAAACCAATTCCTTACCAGTCAGCATTAGTGGGAACAACTCCCTGCAAGTACAAGGCCATTCCATCTCTCAGTCCTCCAGAAATTGGACCCACATAAGGAAGGATCTGCAGTAAGAACAAGAAAATAGGCATTACCCTATATTGACTAGATTCTTATGGCAGGGTTTTTTTTTACCTCAATGAAATGAGACATTTAGAATTTCATTGTTTAAAAACGATCATCAAAATCCCAAAACTACGGTGAGACAATTGCTCTTGGTTGAAACAGTTCTCAAGCACTGTTGTTTCACTAAGTATTTGCACTTTGTTGTGCGTTCAGAAGTCACTGGAATGGAACGGTCACTCACAGGGTTTTGGACTGGCTGCAAGATCTCTGACTGTACGGTGGAACGTTCCGCACGAGAGCTGCCCAAACTGATGATTTGTGTTGTAACTTCTGTAGTGAATGAAGTTGTGCTCCAGTTCTAATGAGGTAACACAGGGAGAGAGAGTGTGTGTCTTTGGAAGGCTCTTTACATTCAACATTAATGGATTCTGACAAAGTTTCAGTAAAGTTTTAATATTTCCACAGCTGTAGGAAATGTAAGTTACTTGTATGAAGCCAAGAAGTTTCACATCAACAACTCCTTTGATGTTTAATGTTGACACTTTTTCCAGTGGGATACGGTGCTTGAATGTGTACTGCTCCTTGCCATTCACGTATATCTGATGATCCAAAACAACACAGCCTGAGTGTGGACAAGTTCCTAGATTTCTTTTAGGGGTGCGCAGTGAGTTTTGTGTTTCAAAGCACATACCTGATATCCTTCGGATTTGATGACTATGATCGTCTCAAAAGCTTCTCCCTTTATAAAGGGGTTGTCAGAGAGACTTTCCTCAGACTCCCATCCTCCATTCCTGAAGCTGTTCATGATCACATTTGAGCCCATTTGAGGGAGGAAGTGTAAAGCAATGTCATCAGTCTCAGATGACCCGGTCTTGAAATTTATTACAAACCTGCATTGAAGATGATGCGTTAAAGCAACTGATTCCAAAAAGCATTGGATTGTTTTTGTCCATATTGTTCAACAAACCAATTCCTTACCAGTCAGCATTAGTGGGAACAACTCCCTGCAAGTACAAGGCCATTCCAACTCTCAGTCCTCCAGAAATTGGACCCACATAAGGAAGGATCTGCAGTAAGAACAAGAAAATAGGCATTACCCTATATTGACTAGATTCTTATGGCAGGGTTTTTTTTACCTCAATGAAATGAGACATTTAGAATTTCATTGTTTAAAAAACGATCATCAAAATCCCGAAACTACGGTGAGACAATTGCTCTTTGTTGAAACAGTTCTCAAGCACTGTTGTTTCATTAAGTATTTGCACTTTGTTGTGCGTTCAGAAGTCACTGGAATGGAACGGTCACTCACAGGGTTTTGGACTGGCTGCAAGATCTCTGACTGTACGGTGGAACGTTTCCCACGTGAGCTGCCCAAACTGATGATTTGTGTTGTAACTTCTGTAGGGAATGAAGTTGTGCTCCAGTTCTAATGAGGTAACACAGGGAGAGAGAGAGTGTGTATTTAGAAGGCTCTTTACCTTCAACATTAATGGATTCTGACAAAGTTTCAGTAAAGTTTTAATATTTCCACAGCTGTAGGAAATGTACGTTACTTGTATGAAGCCAAGAAGTTTCACATCAACAACTCCTTTGATGTTTAATGTTGACACTTTTTCCAGTGGGATACGGTGCTTGAATGTGTACTGCTCCTTGCCATTCACGTATATCTGATGATCCAAAACAACACAGCCTGAGTGTGGACAAGTTCCTAGATTTCTTTTAGGGGTGCGCAGTGAGTTTTGTGTTTCAAAGCACATACCTGATATCCTTCGGATTTGATGACTATGATCGTCTCAAAAGCTTCTCCCTTTATAAAGGGGTTGTCAGAGAGACTTTCCTCAGACTCCCATCCTCCATTCCTGAAGCTGTTCATGATCACATTTGAGCCCATTCGGGGGAGGAAGTGTAAAGCAATGTCATCAGTCTCAGATGACCCGGTCTTGAAATTTATTTCAAACCTGCATTGAAGATGATGCGTTAAAGCAACTGATTCCAAAAAGCATTGGATTGTTTTTGTCCATATTGTCCAACAAACCAATTCCTTACCAGTCAGCATTAGTGGGAACAACTCCCTGCAAGTACAAGGCCATTCCAACTCTCAGTCCTCCAGAAATTGGACCCACATAAGGAAGGATCTGCAGTAAGAACAAGAAAATAGGCATTACCCTATATTAACTAGATTGTTATGGCAGGGTTTTTTTTACCTCAATGAAATGAGACATTTAGAATTTCATTTTTAAAAAAAGGATCATCAAAATCCAGAAACTACGGTGAGACAGTTGCTCTTGGTTGAAACAGTTCTCAAGCACTGTTGTTTTATTAAGTATTTGCACTTTGTTGTGCGTTCAGAAGTCACTGGAATGGAACGGTCACTCACAGGGTTTTGGACTGGCTGCAAGATCTCTGACTGTACGGTGGAACGTTCCCCACGTGAGCTGCCCAAACTGATGATTTGTGTTGTAACTTCTGTAGGGAATGAAGTTGTGCTCCAGTTCTAATGAGGTAACACAGGGAGAGAGAGAGTGTGTATTTAGAAGGCTCTTTACCTTCAACGTTAATGGATTCTGACAAAGTTTCAGTAAAGTTTTAATATTTCCACAGCTGTAGGAAATTTAAGTTACTTGTATGAAGCCAAGAAGTTTCACATCAACAACTCCTTTGATGTTTAATGTTGACACTTTTTCCAGTGGGATACGGTGCTTGAATGTGTACTGCTCCTTGCCATTCACGTATATCTGATGATCCAAAACAACACAGCCTGAGTGTGGACAAGTTCCTAGATTTCTTTTAGGGGTGCGCAGTGAGTTTTGTGTTTCAAAGCACATACCTGATATCCTTCGGATTTGATGACTATGATCGTCTCAAAAGCTTCTCCCTTTATAAAGGGGTTGTCAGAGAGACTTTCCTCAGACTCCCATCCTCCATTCCTGAAGCTGTTCATGATCACATTTGAGCCCATTTGAGGGAGGAAGTGTAAAGCAATGTCATCAGTCTCAGATGACCCGGTCTTGAAATTTATTACAAACCTGCATTGAAGATGATGCGTTAAAGCAACTGATTCCAAAAAGCATTGGATTGTTTTTGTCCATATTGTTCAACAAACCAATTCCTTACCAGTCAGCATTAGTGGGAACAACTCCCTGCAAGTACAAGGCCATTCCAACTCTCAGTCCTCCAGAAATTGGACCCACATAAGGAAGGATCTGCAGTAAGAACAAGAAAATAGGCAATACTCTATATTAACTAGATTGTTATGGCAGGGTTTTTTTTACCTCAATGAAATGAGACATTTAGAATTTCATTGTTTAAAAACGATCATCAAAATCCCAAAACTACGGTGAGACAATTGCTCTTGGTTGAAACAGTTCTCAAGCACTGTTGTTTCACTAAGTATTTGCACTTTGTTGTGCGTTCAGAAGTCACTGGAATGGAACGGTCACTCACAGGGTTTTGGACTGGCTGCAAGATCTCTGACTGTACGGTGGAACGTTCCCCACGTGAGCTGCCCAAACTGATGATTTGTGTTGTAACTTCTGTAGGGAATGAAGTTGTGCTCCAGTTCTAATGAGGTAACACAGGGAGAGAGAGAGTGTGTATTTAGAAGGCTCTTTACCTTCAACGTTAATGGATTCTGACAAAGTTTCAGTAAAGTTTTAATATTTCCACAGCTGTAGGAAATTTAAGTTACTTGTATGAAGCCAAGAAGTTTCACATCAACAACTCCTTTGATGTTTAATGTTGACACTTTTTCCAGTGGGATACGGTGCTTGAATGTGTACTGCTCCTTGCCATTCACGTATATCTGATGATCCAAAACAACACAGCCTGAGTGTGGACAAGTTCCTAGATTTCTTTTAGGGGTGCGCAGTGAGTTTTGTGTTTCAAAGCACATACCTGATATCCTTCGGATTTGATGACTATGATCGTCTCAAAAGCTTCTCCCTTTATAAAGGGGTTGTCAGAGAGACTTTCCTCAGACTCCCATCCTCCATTCCTGAAGCTGTTCATGATCACATTTGAGCCCATTTGAGGGAGGAAGTGTAAAGCAATGTCATCAGTCTCAGATGACCCGGTCTTGAAATTTATTACAAACCTGCATTGAAGATGATGCGTTAAAGCAACTGATTCCAAAAAGCATTGGATTGTTTTTGTCCATATTGTTCAACAAACCAATTCCTTACCAGTCAGCATTAGTGGGAACAACTCCCTGCAAGTACAAGGCCATTCCAACTCTCAGTCCTCCAGAAATTGGACCCACATAAGGAAGGATCTGCAGTAAGAACAAGAAAATAGGCATTACCCTATATTGACTAGATTCTTATGGCAGGGTTTTTTTTACCTCAATGAAATGAGACATTTAGAATTTCATTGTTTAAAAACGATCATCAAAATCCCAAAACTACGGTGAGACAATTGCTCTTGGTTGAAACAGTTCTCAAGCACTGTTGTTTCACTAAGTATTTGCACTTTGTTGTGCGTTCAGAAGTCACTGGAATGGAACGGTCACTCACAGGGTTTTGGACTGGCTGCAAGATCTCTGACTGTACGGTGGAACGTTTCCCACGTGAGCTGCCCAAACTGATGATTTGTGTTGTAACTTCTGTAGGGAATGAAGTTGTGCTCCAGTTCTAATGAGGTAACACAGGGAGAGAGAGTGTGTGTCTTTGGAAGGCTCTTTACATTCAACGTTAATGGATTCTGACAAAGTTTCAGTAAAGTTTTAATATTTCCACAGCTGTAGGAAATGTAAGTTACTTGTATGAAGCCAAGAAGTTTCACATCAACAACTCCTTTGATGTTTAATGTTGACACTTTTTCCAGTGGGATACGGTGCTTGAATGTGTACTGCTCCTTGCCATTCACGTATATCTGATGATCCAAAACAACACAGCCTGAGTGTGGACAAGTTCCTAGATTTCTTTTAGGGGTGCGCAGTGAGTTTTGTGTTTCAAAGCACATACCTGATATCCTTCGGATTTGATGACTATGATCGTCTCAAAAGCTTCTCCCTTTATAAAGGGGTTGTCAGAGAGACTTTCCTCAGACTCCCATCCTCCATTCCTGAAGCTGTTCATGATCACATTTGAGCCCATTTGAGGGAGGAAGTGTAAAGCAATGTCATCAGTCTCAGATGACCCGGTCTTGAAATTTATTACAAACCTGCATTGAAGATGATGCGTTAAAGCAACTGATTCCAAAAAGTATTGACTTGTTTTTGTCCATATTGTTCAACAAACCAATTCCTTACCAGTCAGCATTAGTGGGAACAACTCCCTGCAAGTACAAGGCCATTCCAACTCTCAGTCCTCCAGAAATTGGACCCACATAAGGAAGGATCTGCAGTAAGAACAAGAAAATAGGCAATACTCTATATTAACTAGATTCTTATGGCAGGGTTTTTTTTTCCTCAATGAAATGAGACATTTAGAATTTCATTGTTTAAAAACGATCATCAAAATCCCAAAACTACGGTGAGACAATTGCTCTTGGTTGAAACAGTTCTCAAGCACTGTTGTTTCACTAAGTATTTGCACTTTGTTGTGCGTTCAGAAGTCACTGGAATGGAACGGTCACTCACAGGGTTTTGGACTGGCTGCAAGATCTCTGACTGTACGGTGGAACGTTTCCCACGTGAGCTGCCCAAACTGATGATTTGTGTTGTAACTTCTGTAGGGAATGAAGTTGTGCTCCAGTTCTAATGAGGTAACACAGGGAGAGAGAGAGTGTGTATTTAGAAGGCTCTTTACATTCAACGTAATTTTTAATGGATTCTGACAAAGTTTCAGTAAAGTTTTAATATTTCCACAGCTGTAGGAAATTTAAGTTACTTGTATGAAGCCAAGAAGTTTCACATCAACAACTCCTTTGATGTTTAATGTTGACACTTTTTCCAGTGGGATACGGTGCTTGAATGTGTACTGCTCCTTGCCATTCACGTATATCTGATGATCCAAAACAACACAGCCTCAGTAAGGACAAGTTCCTAGATTTCTTTTAGGGGTGCGCAGTGACTTTTGTGTTTCAAAGCACATACCTGATATCCCTCCGATTTGATGACTATGATCGTCTCAAAAGCTTCTCCCTTTATAAAGGGGTTGTCAGAGAGACTTTCCTCAGACTCCCATCCTCCATTCCTGAAGCTGTTCATGATCACATTTGAGCCCATTCGGGGGAGGAAGTGTAAAGCAATGTCATCAGTCTCAGATGACCCGGTCTTGAAATTTATTACAAACCTGCATTGAAGATGATGCGTTAAAGCAACTGATTCCAAAAAGCATTGGATTGTTTTTGTCCATATTGTCCAACAAACCAATTCCTTACCAGTCAGCATTAGTGGGAACAACTCCCTGCAAGTACAAGGCCATTCCAACTCTCAGTCCTCCAGAAATTGGACCCACATAAGGAAGGATCTGCAGTAAGAACAAGAAAATAGGCATTACCCTATATTGACTAGATTCTTATGGCAGGGGTTTGAACTCAATGAAATGGAACATTTAGAATTTCATTGTTTAAAAAAGGATCATCAAAATCCCGAAACTACGGTGAGACAATTGCTCTTTGTTGAAACAGTTCTCAAGCACTGTTGTTTCATTAAGTATTTGCACTTTGTTGTGCGTTCAGAAGTCACTGGAATGGAACGGTCACTCACAGGGTTTTGGACTGGCTGCAAGATCTCTGACTGTACGGTGGAACGTTCCCACGTGAGCTGCCCAAACTGATGATTTGTGTTGTAACTTCTGTAGGGAATGAAGTTGTGCTCCAGTTCTAATGAGGTAACACAGGGAGAGAGAGCGTGTGTATTTAGAAGGCTCTTTACATTCATCGTAATTTTTAATGGATTCTGACAAAGTTTCAGTAAAGCTTCAATATTTCCACAGCTATAGGAAATTTAAGTTACTTGTATGAAGCCAAGAAGTTTCACATCAACAACTCCTTTGATGTTTAATGTTGACACTTTTTCCAGTGGGATACGGTGCTTGAATGTGTACTGCTCCTTGCCATTCACGTATATCTGATGATCCAAAACAACACAGCCTGAGTGTGGACAAGTTCCTAGATTTCTTTTAGGGGTGCGCAGTGAGTTTTGTGTTTCAAAGCACATACCTGATATCCTTCGGATTTGATGACTATGATCGTCTCAAAAGCTTCTCCCTTTATAAAGGGGTTGTCAGAGAGACTTTCCTCAGACTCCCATCCTCCATTCCTGAAGCTGTTCATGATCACATTTGAGCCCATTCGGGGGAGGAAGTGTAAAGCAATGTCATCAGTCTCAGATGACCCGGTCTTGAAATTTATTTCAAACCTGCATTGAAGATGATGCGTTAAAGCAACTGATTCCAAAAAGCATTGGATTGTTTTTGTCCATATTGTCCAACAAACCAATTCCTTACCAGTCAGCATTAGTGGGAACAACTCCCTGCAAGTACAAGGCCATTCCAACTCTCAGTCCTCCAGAAATTGGACCCACATAAGGAAGGATCTGCAGTAAGAACAAGAAAATAGGCATTACCCTATATTGACTAGATTCTTATGGCAGGTTTTTTTTTTACCTCAATGAAATGAGACATTTAGAATTTCATTTTTAAAAAAAGGATCATCAAAATCCAGAAACTACGGTGAGACAGTTGCTCTTGGTTGAAACAGTTCTCAAGCACTGTTGTTTCATTAAGTATTTGTACTTTGTTGTGCGTTCAGAAGTCACTGGAATGGAACGGTCACTCACAGGGTTTTGGACTGGCTGCAAGATCTCTGACTGTACGGTGGAACGTTTCCCACGTGAGCTGCCCAAACTGATGATTTGTGTTGTAACTTCTGTAGGGAATGAAGTTGTGCTCCAGTTCTAATGAGGTAACACAGGGAGAGAGAGTGTGTGTCTTTAGAAGGCTCTTTACATTCAACGTAATTTTTAATGGATTCTGACAAAGTTTCAGTAAAGCTTCAATATTTCCACAGCTATAGGAAATTTAAGTTACTTGTATGAAGCCAAGAAGTTTCACATCAACAACTCCTTTGATGTTTAATGTTGACACTTTTTCCAGTGGGATACGGTGCTTGAATGTGTACTGCTCCTTGCCATTCACGTATATCTGATGATCCAAAACAACACAGCCTGAGTGTGGACAAGTTCCTAGATTTCTTTTAGGGGTGCGCAGTGACTTTTGTGTTTCAAAGCACATACCTGATATCCCTCCGATTTGATGACTATGATCGTCTCAAAAGCTTCTCCCTTTATAAAGGGGTTGTCAGAGAGACTTTCCTCAGACTCCCATCCTCCATTCCTGAAGCTGTTCATGATCACATTTGAGCCCATTTGAGGCAGAAAGTGTAAAGCAATGTCATCAGTCTCAGATGACCCGGTCTTGAAATTTATTTCAAACCTGCATTGAAGATGATGCGTTAAAGCAACTGATTCCAAAAAGCATTGGATTGTTTTTGTCCATATTGTTCAACAAACCAATTCCTTACCAGTCAGCATTAGTGGGAACAACTCCCTGCAAGTACAAGGCCATTCCAACTCTCAGTCCTCCAGAAATTGGACCCACATAAGGAAGGATCTGCAGGAAGAACAAGAAAATAGGCATTACCCTATATTGACTAGATTCTTATGGCATGGCAGAATTTTTAACTTTTAAAGAGCCATCAAAAATAATGAAACTGCAATGTAAAAGTTTGTCCTCGGGGATTGACAAATTTTATTTACTGATTTCTCTTTTAGTGCTTTCACTTTATTGTGTTTTCCTGTAAAGTTTCTGCTACTCACAGGATTTTGGACTGGGTTGCTCAATGAAAGTCCAGTCGTTGTTTTGAAAGATGATTGATTGTATTTGGTGCTCATCAAAGAACAGCTTCCATTTTGCACAGATGATTGTTCATCAAAAGTCATAGTCCCACCCTGCAAGTTGATCAAACTTCCGCCCCGCTGAAAGATGGAGGATCCAGCCGTGTTCTGTAAGAGCAAGATTATAAGAGTTGAACAACACAAACATTTGCCATTTGCCCCCCATGCTGTTTATTAACTACTGCTTTCTCTCTTTCAAGTTGTCCTGCAGTGACACGTTTATATATATATATATATATATATATATATATATTACCGGTACTCTTCCAGTTCTAGTCTTAGAGTACTCTTGCATATTACAAATCAATTTATAATCCTTTTTTAAAGAGTATCGCATGTCACACTGCAAGACTGCTGTGACAGTCACATACTTGAGGACACATGTGTTTTATGTGTTGTTATCAGGGTTGGGGAGTAATGGAATTCATGTAACGGCGTTATGTAATCAGGATACAAAAATGTGTTACTTTTTGAAAAAAGGAGGGATACTTTCAGGATTACAATGGTTTCATTTAAAACGAATTAAATCTGTATTTTGCCATAATAACACTATATTAAGCATTGCTTGATTAATGACTCACGACAGGAGTCTCGTGTACCACCCTTGTTGACTGCGCAACATACGGCAAAATAACAGCTCACGACAACAATCTCCTCAGACGCAGACTGAGTCACTGCTCCTAGAAACGATGCTGCCCACAGGTAAAAATGCTTTCATTTCTTGGAAATTCCACTGCTGTTTTGTTTTTAAAGAGGAAAATGCCAACAAAATGGTTTTACAGTACAAACTTTGCCTTGTTAGCTAGTATGTAGTGTTTATTCCTGCTTTAAAATTCAGTGGTTTCTGGTTTGTATGATCGCAGTTTTACGTTTTCTAGCGATGCTGGAATTTGAAGAAATTAGGAGAGTAGCTTTTTTTAGTACCTAAAATGTCCTTTCATAATCTCTTCTCAGTCTCACTTAAGGAGATGTTCGCTGCTAGGTAAAGTAGGGGAACTCCCACTGCCAACGCCCCAAGTTCAGTCCGGCGAATTAAGAACTGTGCTGTGCTTGAGTAATACAACTAAATTCTGTAAAAAGAGGAGGATCCCTCACCTCAGTGAACACCACGTTGGTCAAAGAAACCTCTCCTGCAACACTCAGAGCGATGACTCGGTTCAGAGATATACGATGCTGAAATCGGCCAACTTCACGCCCACTCAAAGACACCTTCAGATTGAACATTACTATGTTCAGATTTCTTATCTTATTTCTTTTAGCCTTTGCACGATGTACTCATTGAATAGATCAAAACATCACAACACACCTGATAATTTTCAGAATTTACGGCAATGACCAGATCAAAGCTGCTCCCCTGCTTTAATGGTAGTTCCAGTTTCTCCTCTTTTCCCCAAGATCCATTTTGCTGGCTGTTGAGGACCATGCAGTTGCTACTAAACTGCGGTCTGATTTGAAAGGCAATGTCATCTCCTTTGGACTTTCCACACTTCAGATTCACCTCGAAGCTGCAATGATTAGGACAATGTGGAGTGAGCTAGTTACTCAAACAAAATTGCATTTCTTTTCTCTAGTCTTGAAAAGAAAGTTTCACCTTTTAGATCCAGAGGGAACGGTTCCCTTAATGAAGATGGCTTTGCCAGCTTTCAGTCCTCCAGGGATGGGACTCTCGTACGGGATGCTCTGCATAGTAAAATTGATGTATGTTATGGTAAAATTCACAATGTGCAACTGACTCAAATATACTCTGAAAATGCACAAAAGAAAAAAAAAACATGTGGAAAGGCTAACGTAAGTCAGGAGTGCATGAAAGGCTGAGGGGTCACTCACAAAGCCGGAGATCGTCTGGAAGCTTGACTTGAACTCGGACTGAAACTTAAAGCTCATGTTGTCGGCCGCTCGGGGTGATGAGCTGAGGCACTAGTGGATGTTCTCGACTCAGAGTGATGAGCTGAGGCACTGGTGGATGTTCTCGACTCGGAGTGATGAGCTGAGGCACTAGTGGATGTTCTCGACTCGGAGTGATGAGCTGAGGCACTGGTGGATGTTCTCGACTCGGGGTGATGAGCTGAGGCACTGGTGGATGTTCTCGACTCGGGGTGATGAGGTGATGCACTGGTGGATGTTCTCGACTCGGGGTGATGAGCTGAGGCACTAGTGGATGTTCTCGACTCGGGGTGAGTGTTGCAGGTGGTCTTGGGTTTATATCTCTCTGTGTGGGTGTGGTTCAGTCTTTAGGCGCTTTTAGCCACAAGCCATTTCAAAATAGAAATAATGGGTTCAGTTCATCTTTGCAAACTAGAAGCAAAATTGCAAGCTATGATGGACAGGATTATTTGAGTTTTTGCAACAGTTTTGCCCAAAGCCATATTGTGCACCAGCGTTCAAAGATCTCTGCATGAAATTATAATTCGCCTGCAAGCAGTTCTTGGTAGATTACTTACAAATTGTAGTCCATTACATGATAAAAATCTACATTACATATTTTAGGTAATTTAACTACAGTGATGTGAATAAGTTTGGACACCCATGGCAAAGTTGCCTAAAAGAAATAAAAAATCCTCTTTTGGAAATTTATCTTAATGCCTTAATTTAAAAAAAAAAATGAGGAAAATCCAACCTTTAAGGACACCAATGTTCTTTGTGAATGAATAATGTATCATGAATAAATAAATGTTCTTCCTTAAAATACGGGGTCATAAGTCAGGTCACCCCTGTGTCAAACTCCCATAGAGGGACAGATTTATGTTTTTAAAGGCCACTTATTTCATGGATCACTGATAAAGTTCCCTCAGCCTTTGGGATTAAATCCCCACATCATCACACACACTTCACCACACCTAGAGTCGGCATGGACTTTCAAGGCGGTTCACACCAGCTATTAGGCTAACTGAAATAAACCCATGGGCCATGGCATAAAGATCAATTTCCAAAAGATGATTATTTATTCCTTTTTTTAGGCAACTTTAGCATGGGTGTCCAAACTTATTCACATCCCTGAATATAGACTACTTTTAGATTACTTTTGACCTAACTTGTTTCTAATATTAATTTGAATAATATCTTAATAATACCTACGCTTTTTGTCTAACCAGATGGTGCTAATTTTCTTCATTTTTTTTTTGAAGGCCTATAGGACTCTATATTAAACAAAAATACTGCATTAATAATAAAAAAATATATATATATAGAAATATATATATATATATTTCCATTGAAAAAATAGACCATAAATATTGCATAAATATTAATAAATTCAATCAAATTATCTCAAAATACTAAATTAAAAAGAATAAATATTATAGAACAAAAATAAATTGCATTGGTTTTACTGGGATGGAAGAAGTTTCATTTTTAGGCCTCCGGTCACTTCTGACCGGGAAGGCTCAGGACGTGATTCATAAAGGAAGACCATCAGAGGGTTAAGAATAGTCATCAAGCCAAAATCCATGTTTGTTTTTGCTTGAAGTTGCAGTCCTCTAATGTTGATCTACGACAGCGTGCATTTACTACTTTTCACTGAACAATAGTGTAGTAAAATCTTTTGAAGGTTGCGTCCCCTCGTTGTTAACTATTGATTAGTTCAGCTCATTAATAAAGTTATATGATCTCATGAAGGAGTGTTGTGTAATCTATAGCGTGTTGTGTAACGTTACCCGGACCGGTTCCAGCCGGAGGGCAGAGCTGCGAGTTTGATTATCAAATGCTTTGTCAAGTCAGCAGAATTCTCATAAGTTCATAAAGTGAATCGCATGAACTCCAGGATCCTGTTCTTTCAGAAATAAGGATTTCCAATAAAACTCCTTGACTAAAGGACCCTGTAAACGAGTATGTGTTTTGTGGCATTACTGCACAGTTCAACCAAAGAATGTTTCTTAGTAAGAATCAAGCAATACATTTGGCTAAATATGAATTACAGAATTAACTAAATTTGTGTTTGAACAAAATGTCCAGGCCATTATAGTTCCTCCATATCACGGTTTATGACGGTTTAGTTTCAATGAATGAATTTGCACATTTGCTTAACATCTGGAACGGTTACACACAGCAGTTGTTGTATTTGTGGCCCTTCAGTTCAGAGAACAGATTCAAGATTATTGCATAAGGTGTTGTACTTTAATGCCTAATTCAAAGTACATCTGATGTGTCCGAGAGGAACTAATGCCGTTTACGTCACACGCATCATGTCGGTTATTGGTCAAATCTTGTCAACATGCCAGTATAAGTACACTAAAATGAGCAACTGAAGGGAGAGAGAAACTTGTTTTGTCGGTGTGCAAATGTTCACATCTGATATTAATTCATCTTCATCTTGCAGAATATTTGCGTGTGTTGAGAAGGCCTGAAGGTGATCATAACCCTTTTTGCTTACACACACAAAATCCTTACTTGTCACACGATTTCTGAAATCTGACACTCAAAAACACACACCACATCTGCAAAACCACACAATAATCCTCCGCCTTCGACTCGGTTTTCAATTTCATCAAAGTCTGTTTGCAAACCACAACACACACGTCTCTATGAAACACAACAATCTAACAGGAAGTTTCTTGATTTCCTGTTTAAAAAGCCTCACACACACACACCAATCAGTGCTTTAGAATGGGCCTATAAAAGGTCAAAGGTTGAGTTATAGGATTTTTGGACTGTGTAATTCTGTATTCACAACCACAAATGCTTGCAACGCAAGACAAATATTTGCTTGTGAGGCATTTTCCATTCTGTGTGCAATTGTTGGATTTGTGTGTACAGTTTTGAGAAAAAAGAGGCAACATTTTTTAAATGTGTGTAAGCAGATGATAACAAACCTGTAAACTGAGAAACCCTTGAATGTACACATGATGTCATTTAATCCTATTATTAATAGGTTGCTATAAATTTGTGAATATGTTCTTTATATTGTCTGGATGTCAGTGTGAGCGATTCCGCCTTAATGCCACTTGAGGAAGATCTGATTTATTGTGTGATGAAATCCGTGAACTCTCAGAGACAGGTGTATGACACTAATTTACAGTGCGTTAGATAGATGTGATCGATGTGAATACAGCCGAAGGCAGACGTGAGTGTGAAACGCATAACTCTCACGAGAACAAAGATTAATCATTTCTTCCTTGACAGAAGATGTTCACAGTTCTCAGTGTTTCCTTTATTTGCAGGGTTGCTTGAAAGGTTGGAAATGTGCATCAAAGTTTTACATTAAGAATATATTGACATGTACAGCGAACAGACAATTATTACATGTCAGGAAAACAACATCGGATTGCATTGATAGTTTTAGAAACCCATTACTGACTGGTTCCCTGGACTTGCTCAAAGTCACCACCAGGTGGCGCTGGAAGCAAATGTGAACATAAAGAGACTGGATTTTTTATAAGTCTGTAAAAAAAAAGTCTAACAGGTTTTTTTATTAGATATTTTTTATATAATGTAACAAATTATTATAATGTAATACATAAATAAAAAATGCTGTGTGATGTTATTTTTCCCTGGAAGACAAAAGCAGAGTTGCACAGACTACCTTTTAGCCATTTTGGTATGGAAACCTATTACCACAATAATAAAATACTACTTTTTATCTGGCAATTCTGACTTCAAAAACAAAACACAATTCTGAGAAAGCAATCAGAGAAAAAAATGAGTCAGAATTGTCAGATAAAAAGTCTATATATTGGAAATAAGATTGTGTATTCTGGAGCTAATATGAACTATGGAAAAGACCTGTGTGAGAATTCTTCAAAATACTACATTTCTGGAACCAGAAAAGAAAATATGACGCCGTGTGTTATGAACAATAATGAACATGTGTCTGTTATGCACAACTCGAGAGCAAATAAATGTCCACTTTTGGGTAAGACTTTTAACCGCGTTTAAGGTAACGGGTGCAGAGAAACCTTCCTAAAGTCCGATGATGATCCATTTAACCCTTCGAGGTCCAGCGACTGTCTTGGCATTCAGCTCTAAACGACGCATGATAGAAATATGTAAAAAAATGCATTGTTAGGGTTGCTAAAACTTGATTCTGACTATCAAAATGTTGAGATCGAAAGTGTGCTTCACATGTCCTCGGCCAACAGCAGCGGCTGGAGAAAGAGCCCGGCCGTCCCCAGAATACACACCAGCACAAACACCCACAGGAAGATCCGGTCGATCACCATGGCAACGTACTTCCAGTCGTGCTGGACCTGCGGAGACGAGAGCCGGAGAGCAAGACATCAGCAAAGCTCGTCTGATGGAGTCTTTACACTTGTATTAATTGCATGCGTCCTGCTTCAGCTTAACGTGTCTTTCTGCGCTCAAACCTGCACTGTGAAGGTAAACATCACTTTGATATTGTTAGTAATATTTCAAATGGACAGAAGCAACTGAGGTTTACTTGATTATCCATCATCATTTCTAATAAAAATCATGAGTATTTCAAATATGATCATCGCTTTTGAGGAATTAGTTCATCTCTCAATCATTGTATGATTTAAAACTACAGAGCTTTGATCATAAAACTAAGCATTAAATATCATCTTACTTGCAAATATCATTTTTTTGCGAAAGCAAATGTATTATAATAGGCCCATATATAAATACAGTAGTCAACATTTGAAGTGGATCAAAACGTTTCATCAAAGTTATACATGAATTTTGAACAATACCCGTTCTTGTCTGAGGACAACTTTGATGCACTTTTGTTGATCCACTTCAATTGTTGACTGTAAATATTGTATAATTCCTAATAAAGCGGGTCTTAAAGCTGGAATCATTTCAAATTGGTTTCTTGAACATGACAATGAGTTGACTGTAGTAAAATGGGCGCCACAGTCACCAGATCTCAACCCAATAGAGCATCTTTGGGATGTGGTGGAACGGGAGCTTCATCCCACAAATCTCCATCAACTGCGAGATGCTATCCTATCAATATGGGCCAACATTTCTAAAAAATGCTTTCTGCACCTTGTTGAATCAATGCCACGGAGAATTAAGGTGAAAGGGGGTCAAACACAGTATTAGTCTGGTGTTCCTAATAATCCTTTAGGTGAGTGTATAATGACGCCTCGCTCGGCTCTCTCACCTCCTCGGCCTCGTTCTTAAGCCTCATGGTCTCTGCGATGTACTTGACGCTCTCGATGGCCTCTCGGACCCGCGGCGAGAGAGTGGCCGCGCACAGAAGCCCATCCGAGGACTGGGAGCTGGAGCTGGGACTCGCTCCTCCGTCGTCTCCCGCGCCGCTGATGCCGTGAGGGTTCCAGCAACAGGGGCCAGGGCACTCTCCCCGCAGGAGCCCGGCGGCGGCCAGGCTGTGGAGCTCGGTCGAGCACAGGAGCGGGCCAGGAGCGATGGGGCCTGGGCACAGAACACACTTCACTGCGTCAGAGTATCAAACGTTACATCCAGACATAAACACCATGTCCAATCATCAATCTGTCGTCCCTGAACATACAATATGCAATGCAAGAAAAAGTCATTATTTATGATTCACCGGTCAAATTTGTAACTGAGACAAGATGACTAAAAAAACTGATTTCTAGAATATATTCATCATTAATATATAACCCTACATGTTAATTTCTATATATTGACAGCACGATCATATCACTGTAATATTCACCGCCACGCAAGCCACATATTAAAGGTTGGCGATGAGTAACACTGCTTTATTATATTTTAAATAAGGCCGCAAGTACACTTAGCATACATGTTTCTCACCAGGGGAAGCTGGAGCGTGAAGAGCACACGGTCTCCCGGGTCGCTCCGGGTCGGTCCCAGGCCTCGTCATGAACATGACCCGCGGGAGCAAGCCGAGGAAGACCCGCCTCACCCAACCCGGCATGGTGTGCGTCTTCGGCGTGCGGTAGTGCACGTTCAGCACGAACACCGTGATCACGATGGAGAGCGTGACGAAGATCATGGTGAACAGGAGGTACTCCCCGATCAGAGGGATGACGAGAGACGTGGACGGGATGGTTTCGGTGATCACCAGCAGAAACACCGTGAGCGAGAGGAGGACGGAGATGCACAGCGTGATCTTCTCGCCGCAGTCCGAGGGCAGGTAGAACACCAGGACCGTGAGGAAGGAGATCAGCAAACAGGGGATGATCATGTTGATGGTGTAGAACAGAGGCAGCCGGCGGATGTAGAGCGAGTACGTGATGTCCGTGTAGATCTCCTCGCAGCAGTTGTACTTGATGTCGTGTTTGTACCCGGGCGCGTCGATGATCGTCCACTCGCCGCTCTCCCAGAACTCGTTGAGGTTGATGGTGGAGCCGATGAGCACCAGGTCGATCTTGGCCTTGTCGTAGGTCCACGAGCCGAACTTCATGGTGCAGTTCTGGTAGTCGAACGGGAAGTACGTGACGTCGATCTTGCAGGAGCTCTTGAAGATGGCCGGCGGGATCCAGGTCACGTCTCCGTTGTAGCGCAGAAGAGCTTTCGTTTTATCGTCCACCTGGAAATCTCCCACAGCACTGCGGTTTCAGGAAAAGAGGCAGATCGTGAGGACGAGGGCCGGCACGATACGGCGGAATTATAAACATCTTAGGGTGTCATATAGTGATACTTTTGAAATTTCGTCTAAATCCAACGCACATGGCACACTTTAGCGTCAATATAACACACACAGAGCTTTGTTCGGTTATGGTAGGTTTAGGTCTGGAGTAGTGTTAGTGTTAGACCACTAGGAGGCGCCTTCTGGCCCATATATATCTGCGTCTCATCTTGACGCTGAAGGGTGCCATGTACGTTGAATGTAGATGAAATGTCAAAAGTTTCAGTATATGACGCCTTGGGATGAGAACGGGCTCGATTCGGGACACGAGGGTCTTGATGAAGGACTGACACCCGTAATCACGAAACGAGGAGCGGATTGGATCCGGCACACTTACTTGTTGTACAACACAATGTCCGGCTTCCAGATCTTCTTGGAGGGAACACGGATGAACTCGACCCCTCCGAAGTCCTTGGGATTCCACCTCAGCTTATAATCATTCCAGATCTACGGAGATCCAGAGGCGTTACGCACACAATATCAGGGAATGTTTTTTTAGTTACGTTGTTAATGCAACAGTTATCCGGTCTTTAATAACGTTCTTAAACGTTAGAAAATAAACATTATTTATACATCATTCATGGAAGGTTTTTTTTCCCTGAATCATTTTAATTGGATCTTTTTTTATTCTTTTTTTATTAAAAATATAGTATAATATTATCCTCTAAAAATTATATATATATATATATATATTATCCTCTAAAATATAATATTATCTTTTTTTAATCGCCTTTTTATTATATCCCATATTTTAGTAGTTATCATTAATTAGGTATCATTTGAAAGCTTATAAACTCAGAATTGATCCTGTGAAAACCGTTTTATAATTGAACATTGCGTTACCATAGAAACGGTACTTATTTTATCTGGCTCCTCCCCTTTTGGGCATCATTATATTGCATCATTTATGATCAAAACTTCATTATAGTAATTTTAGAGTAAAAAAAATTGTTAAATATATATTTTATATAAAATAAAAAATATATTGGACAGTATATTTGATTTATAGTAAATTTAAACTTCCATAACTTTTTCATGCTTTCGTTTTTTGAAGTGTTTTCAAGTGTAAACATTTAGAAAACATTAGAGGAACATTATATTTGCATCAGGCTAGTGTATAATGCTGACTTACATTTAGTATTCCACGGTCACAGCAAACTCACTGACTAAATAAATCAATATAGATGTATATAGGTTTTTAAATAGCAATTTTACGCTATTTCAACTTGTTACTTGCTTCCTGAACAAGTTATTTTTAAGTACATTTTATATTTTAAAGCATGCATTTTAAATCCCTCCCTCAATATATGCTGAGTAATATAGTTGAGCTCAGTTTGTGAAGGCCTGCTGGATTCTGGCACGATCGTTAGACATTAAGATATTAAGTGTGTTTGAAAGACATGGCTATAAGCCATCCTCTCGTTTGTTATTCTCCAGATCGTCTCAGAGCAACAGCAAAGCCTGTGTCTGCAGAAAGGACACACAGTAATAAAAGACAAAGAAAGGGTAGACCCATCCCGCTTGTCATTTTTAATATGTCTGACACTGTTAATAGATGCACCGTTTTATTTCTATTGTCTAGGTCAGTCGCTAAAATATTTTGTAAGACTTGCCACCCAGGAGAATGAATTATGTATTAAATGAGATTATCCTGAAACGTTAATGAGCTGCACGATTATCTCCAGAAGATCACGATGCTTCATTCGATAGTCCTCTATAAACAAATGATGAGATGCACTTTCTTTATTTCCGGCAATCTTCATGTTTAACTTTAAACTTCATTTAATTAAAAACAATAGACAATTGGACATCAGGGAAACAACATGACAGATCACAATCCTCTCATCCTCGTTTACTTCTTCATCTGCGCTGTCAGTTATTAATCTGAATTATTATAAAGAAACGTATAAAGTGGTAATAATGAATTTGGACTAATATGTGTGCAAATGTAAAATGTAATAATGGATTGTGATATAATTGAAAACATTTGTTTGATGACATTCATTGCAACAACAATTTTTTGATATCTCAACATCATACTAAAATAAAAAAATATTTTCTTTAAACATATTCAGTGTAAATGTATTAAATTTCAGTTTTAAACCAAGCCACAGAACACAGTTATCGTCCGCAAATAAGCTAGAACTTTAGGTTAATCATTATTAGGTGATCATAATCATAGTTTTCTCCAGCTTTCTTAGTCAACATCACCGCTCACTTCTTAAAGTGACAGCAGCCTCTTTTTCCTATTTATTCAATTAACATCATTTGGACTTTTAAAAACAGATCTCCGGTTTTTACTTTTAATACATGGTTTGTAAATCGAAAAACATTGTATTGCTGATCTGAAATGCATTATCAATCTGAATCTGAATTATCAATAAAGTGGACATACTTTTGAGCACCATTCACAAAGGTTTTACCTATTATTATGTAATAAAAGGTCTGTTCATGATTCATATTTAACTGGTAAATCAGTTTTACAGGTGAAGCTCACATCTTTACTCCTGTACCGATCAATTTAAAACAGTGACCGCAAAGATATAGCGAATACAAGTGTGTTGAGTGATCGAAATGAATCAGGTGGACGTGCATGAATAATGCATGAGCTTACATGTCGCAGCCAGAGATTGGTCTCCATAATCTGGTTCACCTCGTCCTGTGGAGAGAGGAGCAGAGTCTCAGAGAGAGACTTGATGTGCAAGCAGAAACCCAGCAGAGGCTGTGATTGGACAACTGGACTAAACCAGCGGACCAATCGCATCGCTGCATCTCAAATGTTGGTTTGGTGGTTATGCCATATTCTAATATTGTGAACAAGTTAAATTCGATTGAAACACAGATTTTGATTTGTTGAAACTTAATTTATTACCTATTAAAACGGTCAACGTGTGCATGATACACTTCGTTTTAGGGTCAGTAATGTTGCTGCGATATTACACTTTTTTATAGTTGTTTGTCCTTCAAACCCAAAATGCATGAAATTAACTCCCTAAAAACTTTAAAGCATATCGAGCAGACATGACTGCATTCACAGAAGTAGTGAAAATGGCTCTCACTCCATTCTACATCACAGAAACCAGAAATCAAAATGAATTAAACCATGAAACAACAAAGGAGAAAAGGCTGGATGGAAACTGTACTGAAAGCAGTGAGGTGTATGGGTCACACTGGGTTAGATGAGGAGATTTAGCTAAATCACGAGCTCGCTCACACTGACTGACTGATTCATGCATGCCTGAGGTCAGAGGTCAAGGCTTCTGGAGTGAAAAGCCCTTGCTCTTTGAACTCATCACGACTGATGGAAGCTCTTCACTGCAGACGAGGAGGAGGAGGAGGAGGAGGCAAACACTCACCACTTTCACTAGCTGTGACATGGACACCTCAAACTGGACCACGACCGGGTCGGACACGTTCTCCACGGGTCTGATGTACTGGTTATAACTGGAGAAGATGATGGAGAACAGCCTGTGCTCAGCATCAGAGCCGGAAACCCCCGCATCTGCTCACACACACACACACCACTACATTACATTACCTGCAGGATCTGAGGATCTGAACACACACTCATCAACTTACATTCATGTAGATCAGACTTACACACGAGGAACGCAGCAAAGCGCTTGATATTGTGTAATAACACAGTTGAAAACATTGTAGAAAGCGTATTTAAACCTTTATCTCGAATATTATAATCCTGATTACAAGTAATCAAATGTTAAAACTTCAGATTTGATATGTTGTCAGGCGTAAATGCATGCATAAATATATATATTTTTTAATTTTACAAATGTAAAGAAATTTAAAAAAAAAAAACTTGCAGTTTTAGAATTTTTATTGTGCCTAAAAGAAAAAAAAAATGTTTAATTGTGATATTTTACCCCACACACAGTGTGAAAGCATTAGGGAATGTTGCCACAAAAAAGGAAACGAGTATTTCGAAAAACTCTTTTTAACTAGTAATTCGGGGATGAATAGTTATAAATCCAAACTACACGAAACACACACACTTTGGGCATTACGCTCAATAAATAAACCGACTCGTTAATCGGGTCAGCCTGTCATTATCTGTCTTATTTGCAAACTAACATTGAGTCACTCACAGACAGCACACACACACTATATTCCAATAAACAGCAACAAGTATCCGAGAACATTAGTTGTGTTTTACTCACCTGACAGAAGAGAAAACAGAAAAGAGCAAGTGTGGAAAATTACGATCTCTCTGGCTTTCATCGTACAGTCCGGAGAATATGCTGTTAACAGTCAGGAGCGCGCAGCGTGAGCGCGCAGAGAGAGCGAGAGCGAGCAGTCACTCACTCCAGGATGGACACGAGCTCTTTCTATGGGTTTAATGTCAGGTTTGATCAGAAAGGTAAAGATACTTGATTATATGCACCAGTAGCGATTATATTCGTCGAAACGACGATGCGCGTTTTTAAAACTAGGCTACACAAGTTGATATACCACCTTAAAAACGCAACGCATCAGACTATGATCAGAAAGTAGACTAAAGGAGGATTGTGTACAGTTTTACCATGAAGAGCACATTTAATATTGTTCGAGAACGGTTTTTAATTGTTTTTATTGTTTTATTTTTATTTTTTACCTCAGAGCAAAGTCTATATTGTCAAAAAACTTGGAAATTAAAATGGCGCTAATCCACCAGAAGATGATCCTGCAAACAAAGCAGTGTAGTTTAACACATATAGGCTAAAACTAACCTCTGGCTGTCTCTTTTAACTTTATTAACGTTACCTGGCTATTTTTCTAAGCATTTGCTCTCTGTCTCAGTATTATGAGATAAACTCATTTGTCCTAATGTTCTCCATCCTTGTGTTTCAGATCCGCGGGAAATATAACAATCTCCAACATTTACAGCCAAATCTGTGGTGATCTGCCTGTGGATAAGGAGATGTGGTGTTCTGGTGCATTAGATGACACTCAAACACACTGTGTGAAGGAGAGATCTGCCTTGGCCAACAGGTGGCGCTATACACGCTAATGATGCAGGACTGGTCCCCTCAGGACAGCTCTCGAATACTGAAGATGAGTACACCATCCTTCCGTTACAACTAAAGCACACACACACATATATACGATTTTAGTTTTATTTAAATAAGACTTTCCCACAATGGACATGGACAATCTTGCTTTTCTCTAAAGAACACTTATCAGATGCGACTCTTTCTGTGAATGTTATCCACAGGTTTCTTTAAAGTTTATAACGGATTGGACAATTTACCTTCCACAAATAAATCTGACAAAACACACAAGTCTTATCAATAACAGCATGCATTATGGACACAACAAAAATCAGTGCACATCCTTCACATCACAATACATAAAGAATAACTCGGTCCATAGGACAAAATGTGGTATTAAATGAAAACTTTGTAGAAAACAAAACATTGTCTCACCTCGGAAAACAAAAAGACATCCTAGAAAGAGAGAGAGTGTGTGTGTGTGTGTGTGGTTATTTAATACCACACCTCTTGTCTCACAAACCCAGTGAATACATGGTGTTATTGATGAGATTCTGGTGTTTTGTTACTTCTACAATTAATTTCAAGCCTAACGCAGCTCTAATGGAACAGAAGATACAAGTTGTAAACACTGTAAAATGATTTTTCAAAATTGTAAATTAAAGACTATTAAGACTATTGGAAAATAAGATGTCAGTCTACTTTAAAAAAGTCAATTTAATTCAACATCTTACTTGCAACCATTTCTTTGTAATTATTTGTGAAATGAATAAGCAAGTTCAAAGTAAAAACAAACACACATTTTTTTTCAGTGTAAACACATTTAGGATAATTAAAAGTGTGTAATTTATTTTCACATTAAAGTAATATTATCCCAGCTTAGTATGCATGGACTAAATGGGTCATTTGTAGGTTTATTTCCTTGAAAAATGAAAAAAAAAGTGACTAACAACGGCTCAACCAATAGCGTGAGGAGGTGGGTGGGGTTAACTGCTTTATCTGACCAATGGCAGACAAGGGGAGTGAAACCTGTAAGAAAACAATCATCATTTCTGCAGTTCCACTAGTATCCGAGCGTCCTCTGGGTCCGACGGCTCCTGATCTACTGATTACTACAGTGGAAATCAGTTCCTCGCAGAATAACGCCCCGGTCACAGAGAGCGTTCCTCACACGCCGTCCCGTTTGGGGTTCTCCTGGTGGGGGACGCCCTGGTTCTGGAAGAGCGGCTGGAGGAACAGACCCAGAGTTCCCACCACACACACGATCACGAAGATCCACAGGAACAAGCGGTCCACCACCATGGCCACATACTTCCAGTCCTCGATGACCTGGACAGAGGAAACCTCGTTAATACAGTTAATGACCACTAATGAGGGACGAGGAAACAGAACAAGGAGATTGAGAATGTGTGTGTCAACAAGTGCTGAGCAAAAACAAGCATCTCTCACACACACACACACACACTTTCTCCCTCCTCCAGCATTTCTTCAAGGACACGATCGATGTGCTCGAATGTAACCTCTGTTTGCTAATTGTGTTTCCACATAAAAGATGTTCTTTGAAATGTCAAATTTAAATGACATTCAGCTTTTACTGTGAGATTCAACACACAAACATGCTGTTAATTAATGCGATTCATGTGTTTTATCAGATTTATTTAAGAAGTCTGTGGAGTTGCATCTGATTCAAGTGATCTTTATAGTTAAACAAGATTCTGATGTTTTAAACCGATGGAAGACAATGAAGTCATAAATGTGAAGACGAGCGATATGTTGCACAGCGTTACAGCAAAAGTAACATACATTGTGTGTTGCGACTTTATATCATGCAATTCTGACTTTAAAACAATTGCAACTTTATATCACGCAATTCTGACTTTATAACTCGCAAATGTGACTTTATATCACGCAATTCTGACTTTATAACTAGCAAATGTGACTTTATATCACACAATCTCGACTTTATAACTAGCAAATGTGACTTTATATCACGCAATTCTGACTTTATAACTAGCAAATGTGACTTTATATCATGCAATTCTGACTTTATAACTAGCAAATGTGACTTTATATCACACAATTCTGACTTTATAACTAGCAAATATTACTTTATATCACACAATCTCGACTTTATAACTAGCAAATGTGACTTTATATCATGCAATTATGACTTTATAACTAGCAAATGTGATTTTATATCACGCAATTCTGTAAACTCACAATTGTGTGATTGTTTCTTGAGCATCAAATCATCATATTAGACACTGCAGACTGGACTATATATTTACTATTTACTATAAATTCGACATAATTTACTGTATATGCACATGGAAAACAGCTGTTTTACATTATAATAATATTTAAACTTTTTTTAAGTATTTTTGATCAAATAAATGCAGCCTTGGTGAGCAGAAGAGACTTTCTTTAAACAATAATGTATCTGGGGAGAGAAAGTCACTCACGCTTTGATCATCATCATTTCCCATCATGTGATCGGCCACGTAACGAACGCCATCGACAGCCTCCTGAAGCTCAGATCCCCAGTCCGGCCTGTTCCCCCTCAGGTCCTGTGAGCAGTTCTGTTGTCCCCAGGCCCGCGGGTCTCCTCTGTAGTGTGTTTGAGGGCCCTTGTTGTAAAAGTGTCCCGGTGACGAGAGAGTCGAAGCCAGCAGCGCAGACGCAGACGAGGACATGCCGGATTTACCAGGAGCTGCGTATCCGAGACCCAACAGAGTCCTGCCCTAGAGGAGCAAAAGGAGACTTTACTGTATTTGAAATAATTCCCCTTTTCAATAATACATCTGGACGCAAATGGGTGTACTGTTTAATACCAATCTTTAAAGGAGAACTCCGGCGAACAATGAACCTTTGGTCTAATAAAACATTGGTACATATTCAACCGTTCTCTGAGATTTGTTTTCATGATAATCGAATGTAAAGAGTTTTATCTCTAAAAACTGTTGAGCATATAATGCTAGTAATGGGGGCATTGACTAAGTAAAAAGAAATCGCTAGTTTATACCACTAACAAGACTCAAAATAGCCCCACACTAACACAGAAACATAATGAGGCTCCATACATGCAAAACGAAGCATTGAGAACTTTGTAAGTGTACAGACCGTTTAATAAGAAGATACTTTATGAAGACAGTTCACTTCGTGTATACAGACAGGAGCCATCTTAAAAAATAGTCTCGATAAGTCGAACCACGAACGTCGTGCTGAGTGATCTGAACTGTATGAAGTTCAACGAACTTCTGAACTCTATGAGCGGCGTTCGGGGATCGACTTATCGAGACTATTTTTTAAGATGGCTCCTGTCTGTATACACGAAGTGAACTGTCTTCATAAAGGATCTTCTTATTAAACGGTCTGTACACTTACAAAGTTCTCAATGCTTCGTTTTGAATGTATGGACCCTCATTATGTTTCTGTGTTAGTGTGGGGCTATTTTGAGCCTTGTTAGTGGTATAAACTAGCGATTTCTTTTTACTTAGTCAATGCCCCCATTACTAGCATTATACGCTAAACAGTTTTTAGAGATAAAACTCTTTACATTTGATTATCATGAAAACAAATCTCAGAGAACGGTTGACTATGTACCGATGTTTTATTAGACCAAAGGTTCATTGTTCGCCGGAGTTCTCCTTTAACACACTTGAAGTAAACCGGATTAGTCTGCACGTATGGAGGTGGAGCTGGGGAGGGAGGAGGGTAATCGCTCATATATGAACACAGTGATAGGCGGCGTATCTCGAAGTATACTGAGTGAGTACTGAATTTGAGTTTGTACCGGGATGTGGTCGGGCAGACGCCGGCTCCCACGGGTGGCGGTCCCTCGGGGTCTCTGCATGAAGAGCAGCGCTGGGAGCCGGACCAGGAACACCAGCTTGACCCACGCCGGCATGCTGTGTGTGCTCGGGGAACGATGGTGCACGTTCAACACACACACACTCGTGATGATGGAGAACGTGACCAGCACCATCGTGAACATCAGGTACTTCCCGATCAGAGGGACGTCCAGAGAAGTGGGCGGCACGATCTTGGAGATCAGCAGGAGGAATACGGTGAGCGCCAGCAGGACGGAGATGCACAGCGTCATCTTCTCTCCGCAGTCCGACGGCAGGTAGAACACCAGGATGGCCAGCGACGTGATGAGCACGCACGGGATGATCAGGTTGATGGTGTAGAACAGAGGCTTGCGCCGGATGATGAAGTCGTAGGTCAGGTCCACGTAGGTCGGGTCCAGATCGCTGACCGTCCTCCGGCCCGGCAGAGCCAGAATATCCCACTCTCCACTGGGAGTGAAGTCGTCCATACTGGCCACCGCGGTCTTCAGGACCAGGTCGATCTCGGTGTGATCGTACGTCCAGGACCGGAACTTCAGAGTGCAGTTCTGCTGGTCGAAGGGGAAGTGCTTGACCTCGATCTTACAGGCGCTCTTGTATATGGCGGGGGGAAGCCATGCGATGCTGCCGTTAAACAGGACGATTGCGTTGGTGAAGACCGTCACCTCGTACGTGCCGTCAGCACTGGGGAACACACACACGCACACACACAACACACCAGATGTGTTACAACTGCAACAAGCATTTGACTTACACTGCATATATTCAAATTAGTGCAAGTAATCGCGATTAATCGCATCCAAAATAAAAGTTTGTGTTTACATGACTTATGTGTGTGTACTGTGTATAATAATTTTGTATATAGAAATACACATACATAAGCATGTATACATTTAAGAAAAAAGTGTTATTTATATATAAAATAATTTATTATTTCATATATTAAAATATAGATACTCTTGCGGTCAAACATTTTGGAATAATCAAGAAGTGAGTCTCTTCTGCATTTATTTGATCAAATTTCTTTTTTTTTTGGGGGGGGGGGGGGTGATATCTAGTGGCGAAAACTTACATATTGTACCTTTAATACATGACAGTGAACATGAAATAAAACAAGCAATAATTCATTTGATAAATAATCATGTTTAATTTTCTAGAGCATTATATACACTCTTAGACTCATTAGAACTCTTGACTCAGTTTTAAAGAACATTTTATGTCAAAAATGTTCTATATATGCATAAATGTCTCATGATTTGGTGAATGGCCATTTTAAGCTACAGCCGCTAGTATATTAAAATACATATAGACTCGAACGTTTGAATAATCAAGAGTGTTTGTGAAAAGAGTCTCTTCTGCTCAACAAGGCTGCATTTATTTGATATAAAAATACAGTAAAACAGTGAAATATTATTCCAGTGTAAATCTGTTTTCTATGTGAATATATAGTAAAGTGTGATCAAAGCTGAATTTATCATCATTACATCATTACTCTTCAGTGTCACATGATCCTTCAGAAATCACTCTAATATGAGGATCTGATGCTCAAGACTATGATTATTATCGATCAGATTTTTGTGGACAGTATCGTACACTACCATTGAAAAGTGTGGAGATTTTATTATTATTAATAATAATAATACTTTTATTCAGCGAGGACGCAATAAACGGATCTAAAGTGACAGTCAGGATCTAATCGGTAAGCTCCAGGTCTTCACTCACTTGTTGTACAGCACTATATCCGGGAGCCAGATGTGTCTGGACGGGATCCGGAGCTTGTCGATTCCCTCGTACTCAGCCGGGTCCCACGACAGACGATAATCATTCCAGTTCTGCAGATTACAGGGATAATCAGTCTTATTTCATATATGAGCTTTCCCTTGCTCAGACAGCCCATAATTACACAGCCGGTTATGAGTCTGGCGAGCGGACGTGAGTGAACACAGAGGACAGATCCAGGACCAGCTGAAGGACACGAGTTCACCACTGACCTGAGTTTGAGTGACATGTGACTGACACTGACCTGAGTTTGAGTGACATGTGACTGACACTGACCTGAGTTTGAGTGACATGTGACTGACACTGACCTGAGTTTGAGTGACATGTGACTGACACTGACCTGAGTTTGATTGACATGTGACTGACACTGACCTGAGTTTGATTGACATGTGACTGACACTGACCTGAGTTTGATTGACATGTGACTGACACTGACCTGAGTTTGAGTGACATGTGACTGACACTGACCTGAGTTTGATTGACATGTGACTGACACTGACCTGAGTTTGATTGACATGTGACTGACACTGACCTGAGTGACATGTGACTCACACTGACCTGAGTTTGATTGACATGTGACTGACACTGACCTTAGTGACATGTGACTGACCTGAGTTTGATTGACATGTGACTCACACTGACCTGATTGACATGTGACTCACACTGACCTGAGTTTGATTGACATGTGACTGACACTGACCTGAGTCTGATTGACATGTGACTGACACTGACCTGAGTTTGATTGACATGTGACTGACACTGACCTGAGTGACATGTGACTGACACTGACCTGAGTCTGATTGACATGTGACTGACACTGACCTGAGTGACATGTGACTGACACTGACCTGAGTCTGATTGACATGTGACTGACACTGACCTGAGTGACATGTGACTGACACTGACCTGAGTCTGATTGACATGTGACTGACACTGACCTGAGTTTGATTGACATGTGACTGACACTGACCTGAGTGACATGTGACTGACACTGACCTGAGTCTGATTGACATGTGACTGACACTGACCTGAGTTTGATTGACATGTGACTGACACTGACCTTAGTGACATGTGACTCACACTGACCTGAGTTTGATTGACATGTGACTGACACTGACCTGAGTTTGATTGACATGTGACTGACACTGACCTGAGTTTGATTGACATGTGACTGACACTGACCTGAGTGACATGTGACTCACACTGACCTGAGTTTGATTGACATGTGACTGACACTGACCTGAGTTTGATTGACATGTGACTGACACTGACCTGAGTTTGATTGACATGTGACTGACACTGACCTGAGTTTGATTGACATGTGACTGACACTGACCTGAGTGACATGTGACTCACACTGACCTGAGTTTGATTGACATGTGACTGACACTGACCTTAGTGACATGTGACTGACCTGAGTTTGATTGACATGTGACTCACACTGACCTGATTGACATGTGACTCACACTGACCTGAGTTTGATTGACATGTGACTGACACTGACCTGAGTCTGATTGACATGTGACTGACACTGACCTGAGTTTGATTGACATGTGACTGACACTGACCTTAGTGACATGTGACTGACCTGAGTTTGATTGACATGTGACTCACACTGACCTGATTGACATGTGACTCACACTGACCTGAGTCTGATTGACATGTGACTGACACTGACCTGAGTTTGATTGACATGTGACTGACACTGACCTTAGTGACATGTGACTCACACTGACCTGAGTTTGATTGACATGTGACTGACACTGACCTGAGTTTGATTGACATGTGACTGACACTGACCTGAGTTTGATTGACATGTGACTGACACTGACCTGAGTGACATGTGACTCACACTGACCTGAGTTTGATTGACATGTGACTGACACTGACCTTAGTGACATGTGACTGACCTGAGTTTGATTGACATGTGACTCACACTGACCTGATTGACATGTGACTCACACTGACCTGAGTTTGATTGACATGTGACTGACACTGACCTGAGTCTGATTGACATGTGACTGACACTGACCTGAGTTTGATTGACATGTGACTGACACTGACCTGAGTGACATGTGACTGACACTGACCTGAGTTTGATTGACATGTGACTGACACTGACCTGAGTTTGATTGACATGTGACTGACACTGACCTGAGTTTGATTGACATGTGACTGACACTGACCTGAGTTTGATTGACATGTGACTGACACTGACCTGAGTTTGATTGACATGTGACTGACACTGACCTGAGTGACATGTGACTCACACTGACCTGAGTTTGATTGACATGTGACTGACACTGACCTTAGTGACATGTGACTGACCTGAGTTTGATTGACATGTGACTCACACTGACCTGATTGACATGTGACTCACACTGACCTGAGTTTGATTGACATGTGACTGACACTGACCTGAGTCTGATTGACATGTGACTGACACTGACCTGAGTTTGATTGACATGTGACTGACACTGACCTGAGTGAGCCAGACGTTGGTCGTCATGATCTGCTCTCTTTCATTCTGAGGGCAAAGAAATAATATAGTTAACCAAAACTGTTACTTGCAATAAAATAAAATTTACACTTAAACTTAAATTTAATTTATTATCACAATTAATTAATTGATTGATTATAAATGATATGCCCCTGAAACACACACAGATCCCATGTTGCGCCTCACACACACACACACACACACACGCGCATACTATGAGTTGCGAGAGGAGTGTTTAGTTCACCACACTGATGAGCTGCGCCAGGGACACCTGCAGGACCACCGTCACTCGCTCGCTGCGGTTCAGCGCCGGCCGGATCAGCTTGTTGTAGCGCTCTTTACCCAGCAGCCAGTTCATCAGACGCTCCTCTGAGTCTGCACACGCCCCACCTGCACACACACACACACACACACCTCGCCGCTGCATCAGTCCGGCTTGAGGAGGCTTTAACAGCCCATAGTTTATTACCCGCCGGCTTCAGAGTCAGCAGAACTTCTCCAGACACTGTAGTTCTCATGTACACACAGCTGTAGTTCTGAACGACTGTGTGTACATGAGATATACACAAATATAATATTAGGACAACAGTGTTTGCAACGTAAGATAAATGTTTGCTTTTGAGATGTTTGTGATATTCTGAATGCAGTGCTTCGTTTAGCAAGAGATGCGAGGCATTTTACATTCTGTGTGCAATTCTTGTGTAAAGTTGCGAAAAAAGAGGCAAAATCTTGAAAACGTGTGTAAAAACTGAACAATATAATTTATAATATAGAATTTATAATTATATGTTTACAGCGTTTATACATCATGCGTTTACAAAAAAAGAAAAGAGTTTTGTGCTTCTTTTTGTGTCAAAATACATAGAAACTTTATTATGATTAATGTAAATATCTTTAATTATTGATCCTCCTTATTATTAAAGGTATCGATAGACAGGCAACAAATCACATCATCTCTCACAGAAACACATACTGTTGAAGATGACGATGATGAAGGTAGAGGACTGCCCAGGACTGAGTCTATTGTTCTGATGCGAGAGACTGACCCGTGGCAGTGTTGTATATTATAGTTTAATACAACCTCACATAATCCACAGATATTAATACTGTGATCAGTGAAAGTGGCATATCTTTAATATTCACCATCATATATTCTCTATGAAAATAATTAATGTTTTCTATAAATGCAGTGCATCACTGTAATTAATTAGTAGGCTGGTTCAAAACTCATGTGCAAACAGATTCTTTGTGAATATGCAATTTCATCTTTCCATAACAATCATATGATTAATGCTGAGGCAGAGTTTGGCAGCGTCTGATTGGCTCTGCAGACTCAGGAACTCAAACTGATTTTATTGGCTTCTTATAAAATTGACATTTATTAGAGATCACTGAAGTTTCTGATGCGCTTTACACTCGTGGATCACTGACGAGAGTGTGTGTAACTCGCTCGGTTAATGCGGATAAAACGTGTGTGTAATGCTGAGTCTGGAAGGTTTAATCAAGATGAATTAATATTAATGAGCAGTGATCTGCAATCATTAGAAACACACACTGTAAGCAGTCTCTTGGTGATGTGATTGATGAAACTCTTAAAGAGACAGAACCAGCAGAACCAGAACCTTCACGGCCCCAATTATTCATTATGATATATGTTACATGTATATAATAACGTGTGACGTTATAACACATGTGGGCGGGGCTTGACTGTGTCTGTGGGGAACTGATTGGATGGTTGTGGTTTGCTATTGGCTGATCTGGTGTGAGTGACAGGTTATAGCCCCGCCCTCGTCATCAGAGAAGAGATGCTGCTGTTATTCTGATTCACGATTATTAACACAATAATGATGTGCACCCATAAATCATTTATAATAAACACTGCAATATTCCAGAGTTATTATACAACTCAAACTAAGAGCGTACAAGATACCAGATCCACTTTTACCATGTTTATCTTCTCCATATTAGAGATAAAAAGTCATATAGACGGTGTGTGTGTGTGTGTGTGTGTTTGAACATCAGTGTGTGATCACACTTCAGGGATTTACACAGCAGATACTGTACATGAGACACACTTCTCACACACACACACACACACACACACTGTATAGATGCAATCATGGGTCTAATTTCTAATTCCATTAAAATATTTGTGATAATTAGTGATAATTAAACATATTGTGTATATTTTATTAATAAATGTTGGTTTGCTGTTGTACAGAAAATATTAAGAACATTTCACTAATAAAACCAAGAGATATTCTCCTAATTTTCCAAGAAACCGTCGGCAGGTCTGAGGCTCGAGGAACCGATCAGCTGATAAAGGAAAACAGGCTACCTATTTATTTTAAGAGAATTCGTTTAATTATGCGGTTTTAATTAGAGACACCATTGTTAGTTCCCAGCATGCTTTGCATATGGCTAGAAATGGAGATTAAATATTGATATGAAGTGTTAATGTTTAAAGTTCAGTTATTGTGGACATTTGGAAGAGTTTCTGCAGCGTTGAGGTTTTGATGTTTTTCTATTCACTCTAAATCACACACTTTTGACATTCAACTTATGTTAAAAAAACTAATTTCACTATAAATATTAAATTCATTATGTCACCATATTTTTTTTAAGTAGCCTAAATAGCAGATAACGAGGTTTACAGAGCAGCCGCCCTGAACCGTGACTTTACTTTAACAAATTGGCATCTTAAAGTCACCAAGAAATACATTTTTTTATGGAATATATTGTGATGTTTATTGTAAATGATTTATGGGTGCACATCATTATTGTGTTAATAATCTTGAATCAGAATAACAGCAGCATCTCTTCTCTGATGACGAGGGCGGGGCTATAACCTGTCACTCACACCACATCAGCCAACCAGCCAATCAACTCCCCACAGACACAATCAAGCCCCGCCCACATGTGTTCTGAAGCGTTTCACTCGATATACGACTGATGTTCATTTAATGTTCAGAATCAACTGTAGAAATAACATTTTTATAACACTGGATTTCATGTCTATCATTAGATTTTATACTTATATTCATAAAGTAATTTACACTTTGTACTACACTATAGCTGAATGAGCAAGATAAAGTTGACATATATCATTATAGTTGTCTTGTCACTCAACTGGAGGACAGGGCTTGATCACGTGACTTCAATATGGGAGCGACCGTGTAGAATAAAAACAGATTCTTCTAAAACTCTTCATATCCCAATCTTCATCTCATGTCATGAAAGTGCACATTATTTTAATGACACTCCTCAAAAATGACGCTTATTTAGTAAAAAATTAAATAAAAACTAGTACATCTTTCATATAATTCAGCTGTAAGTTTATAACATGTATCTTGCCATCTCAGTAAACACGGTCACACAATTCTACACACAGCAACACATCAGATAAAGACATTTCTAAAGCTAAAGCGAGCGCGTTTCACAGTAAAGCACGAATGCGCGTTACACTTACTTCTGATGAGTGTGAACACGCACAGGAGAACGGGAAGCGCGCGCGTCACGAAAGAGCGCGTGTTCTCCAGACGCGTCGCGGCTCTTCCGTCGCGTTCAAACATCGCGATCCAGGCGCAGAAGTCCACAAAACACTGATGAAGATGAAGAGGATGAAGATACACGGCACCGGCAGCGCGTGTGTCTCGCGCGAGGCATCCAGAGACTCTCCCGCATCAGCCTCTCTCACACACACACACACACACTGCGCGTCTCCGCCGCTCAGGACACCGGGGGTAGTTGTCACAGTTTTAGCTTTGGCTGCAAAAATACGTATTTTCTAGCGTTATTATTAACCAAATGTTTAATGAGCACGTGACCCTTTGTGACAACATGCCCCATCTGCAATAGGCTATAAGGGGTGCATTGTCCAAAATAGAGATCTCAAACACAACATTTTAAAACGTGTGACACCCTAACCTGATCCCGCTGGTGTTTTACTGCAGTGTGGGGTCAGGGCAGGTCAAAGGTCATGTCTCTGACCTCAATCCATCACAGTTGTTCTTCTCAGATGCCGTTTCCTCTTCTCTTCTCTCCATCACTCGCTTCACATTCTGAGTTCAGGAACACTTTGTAATATTCTGGACATCATGGCAGTGTTAGAAGAACAAAACGTGCCACGCCGAACAAATGGACTGTTTAGAGTCAAAGTGACTTAATGAGGAACATAAATCATATTAGTGGCAACAATGCTAGTTTTACTTGCAATAAAACCGAATAGAAGAACACCATCCCTAATGTCTACAGCAGCAGTGTACTGTCTGGGAAATCATAATGTAAGTGGTTTAAAAATATTTACAGATGAATGTGGGATCTGGAGGGTGACGTTATTAATATCACATCATCATCATCATCATCATCATTCACTAATGACTGCAGATGAATGTCATGGAGCTGTGATTGATTTATAATGAGGATCTCCTGAATCTGATGTTTAGAGAAGAGTCCGTCGCACATGTTTCTGATGTTATGAGGATGATTGGTCTCTGTGAAATGTAAAATGCATTGCTGTTATAGTGTTATTATGACACAGGCAAAGTAACTTATAATGAGGTCCATGAATCATATTAGTGGCAAAAATCATTTTACTAATAAACCCATGTGGAAGACTATTACGCAAATTATAATGTAAGTGGTTTAAGAATATGTGTAGGGCATCTGGGGGGTGTAGTGAATCATATTTATAGCATTTTATAGACTAGGAAGAAGCATAACTCTCAGGTCACGTCTGTATTGATGCATTAGTGCAATCCGACGCTTCTGTGTGTTTAGATCCCCAATCGAGCACTGTCCCTCGACTCCTCGTGTGGTCAGAGAGCCGGTGAAGGACACCCGTGCGGTTTGGTGTGTGTGAGAGATTTAAAGCGCTTCTGTCGTGTCCAGTCGTCTCCGGCTCCATCCAATCACACACAGGCTGATTTATGGCTTTGAGGAGCACACTGAATGAACAGGACACTCGAATCTCAGAGGATTTGACGTTACGTTTGACGTGCAGCAGAGGTTCGTTTTCTGGGTGGATGAAACTGAACGGCACTATATGACTGAAGCCCAGTTTATTTAACTGTGTCCTTATTGCAACAAATGCTTCATGAAATCTCATTCAAAGATCATTTATTATAGCTTGTCAAATGTGTCCCTTTATTTATTTTTTTTACATTACATACTTTATTTATTTCATTTTATTGCATTGCATTTTATTGCAATTTATTTTATTGTATTGAATTTTTTTGCATTGCATTATTTTTTTGCATTGCATTGCAGGAACACTGGAAAAGTCGGGCAACTGCAGATTCTATGAAACTGTTATTTGTGACATTTTAAAGTCATCATTTAACAGAGGGTTTTATCCAGAGTATCTGGCTAGAGGATCCTGTTTTGGATCAATTGTGTTTTCACTAGTGAAATGTCACCATATTCAAATCCAATTGTTGATATCAAGAATTGATTTATTACTAGTTTCTATTTCACATATTAGAAATACAATTATTACTAGTAAAAACCTTTATTTTTGATATCAAGAATTCAATTGTTACAGGTTGAAATGTCTATTCTTCATATCCACAATTGAATTACTTGGCACTATATGACTGAAGCCCAGTTTATTTAACTGTGTCCTATTGCAACAAATGCTTCATGAAATCTCATTCAAAGATCATTTATTATAGCTTGTCAAATGTGTCCCTTTATGGGTGTGCGTAAAAACGTGTTGTTTTAGTGTGTGTCCCTTTAAATGCAAATGAGCTTTAGCCCCGCCTCCATTCAGAAGAGGGCGGAGCCTTCATACGAGCTTCAGAGACTCCGGCAACAACAACACAGGCCGATCTCACTGATCTCACTGCACTCCCCTGGCACGCTAAAAGTTTATATTTGCAACATTTTGTAATGAACTTTTTCGTATTATTCCAGCTGACAGGGAACGTTCTGGAAGTTACGGTAGAAGAAACCCCAGATCTCGATGTTAAAGACCCGAGTTGATGCCGCAGGACGGGAGTTTTGTCGAGCGACAGAGTGTAGCAGAGTGTGTTTCAGCACTAGATATATCAAACGGGCAGTTCATTACCGCGAGTGCTCCTGTAGCACACACACACACACACACACAGGTATTGATCTGAGCGTCTGACCCGGGACGGCCACGGCACACTGCCCTCGCTCAGATGTTTATGCAGTTAACACAGATTATGTGCTCAATAAAGACAATATACACACTGAAGTGGCGGATGAGCACATGTGGGTATTACAGTCAGATCATAATCGGCGGACAGCAGCGATGACCCTGAGAGAAAAATGTTACGTTTTTGTTTTTAACTTCATCGGACTGGTACGAAACTTGGTCAAGGTTTTGGCTCTTGCTGTGTGAACACACACACTCACACACATCATGGATATGATCTGAACAGGTTCAATGGTCCTGAAAGCAACTTGTGCGGTTCGCGTCAGAAACGAGCGCATTGGAAATGAATGAGAGTTTCCTCTAGTGGAAGCGTGTGGAACTGCAGCCGAACACACACTCACTGAACGCTCGTTTACTGAGACATCAGCTCACACACTTGTTCAGCGCTTGGATTTTCTTCCAGTTTTAGAGTAAAATGTGTTTTTGAAAATGTAGATTTCATATAAAAATAGTGAAAATAGTATTTTTGCACATTTCTCATGACAATAAACGTAAAATTCTGTAATTTTTGTAAGTGAACTTTTTAAAAACGTTTTTCCCTTCATCAATAATCTGCCCAGCGTCGTCTTTATAAAGAGATCAAACTCCAGTCTGTCGCTCTAAAGCGTTCAAGATTTACCAGTTTAAGCCTACCCTAACCCACGACCAATTTGTACGAATTCATACGATTTGTCTAAACCCACGTGATGGTTAGGTTTAGGGGCGGGGTCAGGAGTAGGTCATTCGTACGAATTCATACGAATTGGCCAGCAAAATCGTACTAATTTGTACAAGTGAGGTCGTATGAATTGTTACGAATTAGCCACCTCGTAAAATTCCTACGAATTCCCGTGAGATCGGGTTGTACATTTTCAGGTTTATGCTCAAAACGTGAATAAATGGATTATAAATACAGTGTAAATATAATGTAGTGCCATAAAATCCCCTATGCTGGGTTGTTTTAACCCAACTTTGGGTCAAATATGGACAAACCCAAATGTTGGGTTAAAAATGTAATTGAAAAATGTAACCCAATGGCTGGATTTGACCCAAAGTTGGGTTAAAACAACCCAGCAATTTTTAGAGTGTAAAATTACAAAATATTTAATGAAAAACATGATCGAACTAAAATATAGTACATTCATGTCATTGACATAAAAATGTAATTTCTGTCATTTTTGACCGACACTTCTATAGAGTGAGACACACATGCACACAGACGTGTAGATGTGGTTCAATATAACCACTCACTCTCATAATTTATTCGTTTCTTAATCTCAAGTGTTTTATATTTCACTTTTAATTTGAAGCATAATGACTGATCTGTGGCGATCCTGATCCTCTGGACACTTTCAGACGTAAGCTGTTCGAGACGCACTGAATGAACTGAGGTTATAATCTTTAATAACTCTTGTGCAAGTGTCCACTGAAGCCCTCGTCATATATCTGTCCACTATTACTGCTGTGCTTCTCACCTGTCTGATCATCTACATCTCCTCAGCGCTGGAGACGGATGGAGCCATTAGGGCTTTAACGAGTTTTAAAGATTACTGATGTCAGGTCTGTGTGACGCTCTCATATGAACCCTTCCATGTGTTTATTCCCCCGAAGAACCTCCTGAGATATATGCAATGTGAGTCTGTCAATGATCAATTTCACATCTTTTTATTTGCGCAATTAAAACATTAAAAATGTTTAATCATGTTCATGAGATCATGGATTCTAATTTGAATGGTTGCTATTTTAATTGCATAATAATTTAACATTTTTATTTAACTGTATACTATAATTTTAATCATGCTTTATTCATTATGTTTTTTTTTTTTTTTGCATTACATACTTTATTTTATTTCATTTTATTGCATTGCATTGCATTTTATTGCAATTTATTTTATTTTTTTGCATTGCATTAGTTTTTTTGCATTGCATTGCAGGAACACTTGAAAAGTCGGGCAACTGCAGATTCTATGAAACTGTTATTTGTGACATTTTAAAGTCATCATTTAACAGAGGGTTTTATCCAGAGTATCTGGCTAGAGGATCCTGTTTTGTCCCTGGTTTGTTGGAGGAGCTGGTCCTTCTGCGATCCTGCTGTCTGGTAGGCTATGCATGTGTGTGTACTCTCTTATATTAACAGGCCTGTAAATTGTATTGTATTGGACATAATTCTGTGCTGTTTTTACATTGCTGCAGATTAACTGTCATACTGGACCTCAATCAATCTCTCAGCGCTGAAACACATTTGTGTGTGTGTTGGACCCCACTGATTTTCATAGTACATTGACAGAGTCCTGGACAGAAACGAAGACATTCTCCAAACCTCACAGAAAAAAGACGGTCACACGGGTTCGGATCGACACTAGCGTGAAAAATCGTAGCCAGCGACTGATTCTTGGATAATCTGTCCTTTTAAAATTTGCATCTGCTTCTCTTTTTGTTCTAAATGAAATGAAGCTTTTATAGACCAGTGTCCCATAAACGGTGTTGAACATCTTCAGTCTTTAGGATGTTGTGAGAGTGTGTTACGGTTCTGAAGGTGAAAGCAGAACGTGTGTAATGTCCACAGCGTCAGCCGATTACATCCGAATAATACACCCTGTTAACATTTTACAAGATCGCTGGATTCATAGAGAGCATTTGGAACGGAGACTGTAGTGATGTAAGTGCAGCTTTACAGACGGCAGAGGTCAAGGACAGCCTTAAAAACACCATACAAATCATAATTATCTGGAAGTTAGAATAAAGGCAAAGCACAGAATGATTTACCCGCGTCTGACGGGCTTCTGGATCGGCCGAATCTGTCCTTGTGTGTAAGTCACACGACGGATCAATAATCTCAGAGTGTGTGTGTGTGTGTGTGATGTGAGCGTTCGGCTACATCAGCTGATATTATAAAAGAAAAATATTATCCTTAAGAATGAACTATACAATTTAACTGTGAGTAATTTAATCATAAAACATTCCAGGACACAGAATTCATCCAAACCTGGGACTGAGTGACCTTCGACCTGTTGGACCCCATTGAAGTCACTGGAGTGTGTTCCTCAAAAACCTTCATGTCTTTCCCACTGAAGAAAGAAGGACGTGCACATCTTGGATGAGGTGGAGGAGAGATAATTAACTAATTAATTCTGAAGTGAGCTAATCCTCTAAAGGTCTGGGTTTGTGAAGGATTTGTTCTGTCATACAGCAGAGATATTAATGTGCCGCATATTTCACGGCAGTGTCGATCTTGATGTTGATCTTCTGGATGTCATTAGGGGACGGTAATGAAGCTCCGCGTCGGGTCAGGGAACGTCCTTCAGTGTGGCAAGCCCTTTTAGCTTTTATTCACTTCCAGGATATGAATTCTTGATATCAACAATTGTATTTTCACTAGTGAAATGTCACCATATTCAAAACCAATCGTTGATATCAAGAATTGATTTATTACTAGTTTCTATTTCATATCAGAAATACAATTGTTACTAGTAAAAACTTTTATTTTTGATAGCAAGAATTCAATTGTTACAGGTTGAAATGTCTATTCTTGATATCCACAATTGAATTGCTTGGACTATTTTAACAATGTCTTTAATAACTTCTAGAGGCCGGCAAGTTTCAATCCCTCAAGAAGCCTATGGACTAGTGAGTGATCCAGCTCTCAGATTTCATCAAAAACATCTTAATTTGTGTTCCGAAGACGAACGAAGGTCTTACAGGGTTGGAACAACATGAGGGTGAGTAATTAATGACTTAATTTTCATTTTTGGGTGAACTAACCCTTTAAAACAAGACAGAGAGAGGTACAATGCAAACATTTTATTGATAAATGGTGTGGATCCGTTTGCAGTAACAAAAAAGATTATGCAGCTTCGCCTCAGATACAGTATTTTCATGTGGACATTATTCAAACTGAAAAGTGTTCACTTATATTTGTGAACACTCACAATAAATGTGTATGATGTGACGGCATGTGGGAACTATGTAAACTTAGCTAACAGGTAGCTTGCTAACATACTAATTTGTAAATATATTACTGTAACAATATAGCAATGCTGTATGAGTGCAACAACACTGATGACAACTCTCACAAAACCAACATTAACAGAAAAACTTCTAAATTAGCATAACAAAACATTAATCGCCGCTAAATCTCCCACTTAACATTAATATAGCACAAAAACATCCATTAACTCAGAAGGTCAGAGCCAGCGGGCGTCCGAGCAGCAGATACCAGTCTCTCTCTCTCTGTGTGTGTGTGTGTGTGATTGGATCTGGATTGGATGCTCCTCGTCTCTGAAAGTCCGGCCCCATCTGTGTGTGTGTGTGTGTGTGTGTGTGTGTGTGTGTGTGTGTGTGTGTGTGTGTGTGTGTGTGTGTGTGTGTGTGTGTGTGTGTGTGTGTGTGTGTGTGATTGGATCCTCCTCGCCTCTGAGAGTCCGGCTCCATCTGTTTGTGTGTGTGTGTGTGTGTGTGTAACTCACAGACACACATTGGTTTCATCTCAAACACACTCACAGTTTCATTTAGCCCATGTATTTATTTCTCCCAGGCACAGAAGTGTATTTCCTGAGTGATTCAGAAAACCATCATGAACACAATAATCTTCGACTGGTTTCTTTATATCAGAGCTCGCCTCAGAAAGACACCAGTAAGAACTTATTTTTGTAAATATACTCTTATTATATAGTCATATACTGCTATTTGCTCAGTATTGATGCAACACTCTAAAAAATTGGGTCAAATATGGACAAACCCAGTCGTTGGGTTAAATTTGTCCATATTTGACCAAAATTTTTAAAACAACCCAGCATTTTTAGGGTGTAAATTTATCGTAACTGAATTATCAGTAATTATTTCCAATCATGTTTGTATTTTTGTATTTATCAGCATTTTCGGACATTGAAATCCCGCAATCTCTGAACTGCAATTTTCCCATAAATAGATTTTTCTATAAATAGAACGTTTTGCTAATATTCGTATTAAGTTATGAAAGCATGCTAGTATGTAAATGGGCCACAGAAAGCTATTTAGGGTCAAGTAAGTGTTCACTGGCCCCTAATAAACTGTGTGATGTGATTAAGCATACACACACACACACAAATCCTACATTAAACGGGTTTTGCAGCTCGACTGAAGAGGTTTATATGAAGCTCCTCTCTCTCTTCACTCCTCTCTCTTTATATCTATATCTATATATCTCTCCCCCTCCTGTTCTCTCTCTCTCTCTCTCTCTCTCTCTCTCTCTCTCTCTCTCTCTCTGATTTAAGCCAGGTCTGCCCTCTTAGCTAATTGACTTAAGCCAGGTCTGTGTTCTCGTGACAGGACACTCCAGACCCATAAACTACATTAGCTGTATAACTGTCCGATGAATCTCTTCAGGACTGAACTCTAGCTTTCCGACTCACAGAATATACAGTCAACCAAAAATTAACACACAAACACACACACACACACACTGGATCTGATTATGTCTGCTGGTTAGGGAGAATGCAGAGAGACGGACACACACTGCCCCACATCGAGCCGCTGAAGCCTGATGCGATTACAGCGTCCCAGCGCTCTCGTTATTACATTACCCAGTCTTCACACACACACACACACACACACACGCTGCTCAGGACACACACTGATAACCCGTGTTACAAGACATGGCGAGTCCACAAACCCATTAGTGCTTCCCATCATCTTGTTTGGGTCAAATATGGACAAACCCAACCATTGGTTCACCTTTTTGAAGTGAAACGTTTAACCCAACGGTTGGGTTTGTCCATAATTGACCCAAACACCGCAGCATGTTTATAGTGTGCCTGTTGTGGAGTCGGTTCACGCTAACACACTGTCCTTTTAGAAATTGCATTAACATATTAATGTCTCTCGTGAGTGTCATAAAACACTTCAATGTTTGTCTTTCATTTCCCACAGCTGGATGTGATGAGTCGAATCACTGGAACAGAGTCAGTCTGTCTTTGCAAATCAAACGTTTTAATGTCCAAGCGGATGATTTTATTCAAATGAACAGAAAAATGCACAGGCACATATAGTGGTTTTGTTTTGAGCATTTTAAAGCCTTTAACCCTTGTGCTGCATTAGATTTTTAACACCGTTGAGTGCATTAAGGACCAAAAATGGCCACATATTAAACATTGCCTAAAATATTATATATTATTATTATTTTCCACTTTTACCAAGTTAAATCTTTTAACCAGCATCAGTCCTCATCATAACTACCAAAAATGTATTCAATTTCAGGATTTTAACCCTTTAATTACCAGTTTTGTTTGCGAAACCATCGATTTGTATAAGAGGAAAAAACACAAAAATTCAATTATTTTCAATAAACTAAATGCAAAGAGAAAACTTTAGATTTGGATTATCACAGTCCCACTTTGCAAAAAATCCCACTTAGCGCGTTAGAGACCAAAAATGGCCACCTATTAAACATTGCCTATTGCCTAAAATAAGGTGCATTTCCACCCATAGGGAATAAATATGTAGTGACGTCATCTGGTGGAATACACTATATAATGCAAATATAATTTTGCTTCAAAATGCTTCAAAATGAAAGGATGTTTGTGCAAAAATCATGTTTCATGTATTACTGACAGCCTCAGATTTAAACAACGTTTTAATGGGTTTCAATGGGCCATTTTTGGTCTTTATGGTGCTGAGTGTTACTATTTGATCTACACAGTGTGTGTTATACATATTTTGCAAAATGGGATCACATTTTTTACATGTATCCAAAAAGTCACAATTTTGCCAAATTTCATACCATTTGCATTAAAACAGCCAAAATGGTCAAAGAAATTAAACTGCAAAAGACCAAAAATGTCCCTAATGCAGCATAAGGGTTAAAAGATGTTTCTGCGGGCTTTCACAGCACTGAGTAGAAAAACAGTAACATTTACATTAATGCATTTAGTAGACACCTTTTGTTTTTACATTGCATTGATTTTATCAGGGAATCAAACCTATGACCCACTGTTGAGCTACAGGATTACTAAAGCAAGAACGGCTCTTCGAAGGCATTAGAGCTCAAAGCAAAGCCTGTGTTTTCTGTGATGTTGATGTTCTGTCTTCCTTCAGGCGAGACAGATCTCCAGTCGTTGGTAAATTGGATTACTCTTGTCGTGTTGTTGGGAACGCTTCCTTCCAGAATGACAAACTGCAATGGAAAATACTCAGAGTCAGCAATAAGAGGGGCTTCTGCGAACATGACGAAGTGTGTGATTGTGTTTCCGCTCAGATTCATAAACCTCGACACCATATGTTACAGTGACACCGCGTTATGCGGAGCTCGTTCGTCATGTTGAGCAATGCTGCATTTAAACGTGTGTCAGAGAGACTGTGTCTGTATTAGACCTTCAGGACACCGCCCGCTGGATCAACACTGATTACTCAGTTTGGCAGCTTGGACTGATCTGAGTTTCGTTAAAGTGGCCAAGTTATTAGAAGTTCATTAGACACTGGCTGTTCTCCAGAGACTGTTAAATCACAGCGAGATTGTTGAAGTTTCAGAAATGTCTCAAAGGCTTGAAAGCGTTTAGATTTTGTGAAAAAGTGCAATCCATAATTGGTTCCAGTTTATTGATTCATTGAGATGTTAGCCGTGATATATGAAGCCTTTCGCTCAAATATATCACGCCGCTCATTTATCATTTACAAATGACTCTGAGCTCGTTAATCGAGCCACTCGCAGTGCTGATACTCTCAATGATCTTTACAACAAAAGTCAATGAAATCACAACGTCATGACATCATGTAAATATGAGGGAAATAAATAACACAGCAAAATTTTAAAGTACCACTATTATGCTATTCCAATACCCTAATGTAGTTTTAATGGTCTCCTACAACAGATTCACATGCATCCAAAATCAAAAGGACTTTAATGTCCTTATAATCTCGACTGCAGCATCAGCTCTTTCCTCTTTCCTCTCAGTGAGTGCCTCTCACTGCACATGAGGAAGAACGTCAGATGTTTTAATGAACCCACAGATCACCCTCACATATAACTCACCGAAGCGACCGCACTGACATATAACTCACCGAAGCGACCGCACTGACATATAACTCACCGAAGCGACCGCACTGACATATAACTCACCGCGGCGACCCCACTGACATATAACTCACCGCGGCGACCCCACTGACATATAACTCACCGCGGCGACCCCCACTGACATACTCACATGACTCACCGCAGTGACCGCACTGACATATAACTCACCGCAGCGACCCTACTGACATGTAACTCACCGCAGCGACCCCACTGACATGTAACTCACCGCGGCGACCCCACTGACATGTAACTCACCGCAGCGACCCCACTGACATATAACTGACCGCGGCGACCCCACTGACATGTAACTCACCGCAGCGACCCCACTGACATATAACTGACCGCGGCGACCCCACTGACATATAACTCACCGCAGCGACCCCACTGACATGTAACTCACCGCGGCGACCCCACTGACATATAACTCACCGCAGCGACCCCACTGACATATAACTGACCTTGGCGACCCCACTGACATATAACTGACCGCGGCGACCCCACTGACATATAACTCACCGCAGCGACCCTACTGACATGTAACTCACCGCAGCGACCCCACTGACATGTAACTCACCGCAGCAACCCCACTGACATATAACTGACCTTGGCGACCCCACTGACATATAACTCAGCGCATTGACTGCACTGACATATAACTCACCTTAGCGACCCCACTGACATATAACTCACCTTAGCGACCCCACGACATAACTCACCGAAGCGACCCCACTGACATATAACTCACCGCAGCGACCCCACTGACATATAACTCACCGCAGCGACCCCACTGACATATAACTCACCGAAGCGACCCCACTGACATATAACTCACCGCAGCGACCCCACTGACATATAACTCACCGTGGCGACCCCACTCACATATCACTCACCGCAGCGACCCCACTGACATATAACTCACCGCAGCGACCCCACTCACACATAACTCACCGCGGCGACCCCACTGACATATAACACACTGCGGCGACCCCACTGACATATAACTTACCGCAGCGACCGCACTGACATATAACTCACCGCGGCGACCCCACTGACATATAACTCACCGCGGCGACCCCACTGACATATAACTCACCGCAGCGACCCCACTCACACATAACTCACCGCAGCGACCCCACTGACATATAACTCACCGAGGCGACCCCACTGACATGTAACTCACCGAGGCAACCCCACTGACATGTAACTCACTGAGGCGACCCCACTGACATGTAACTGACCACAGCGACCCCACTGACATATAACTCACCGCAGCGACCCCACTGACATATAACTCGACATACTCACATATAACTCACTGCGGCGACCCCACTGACATACTAACATATGACTCACTGCGGCGACCCCACTCACATGACTCACCATGGCGACACCACTGACATACTCACAACTCACCGCAGCGACCCCACTGACATATAACTCACCGCAGCGACCCCACTGACATACTAACGTATGACTCACCGCGGCGACCCCACTCCTCCTCTCTATTAGAGCGATGTCGTACATCTAGCTGACAAACTACACGTCCCCACTGACACCATAAAGAAGCGACTCGGTTACAGCAGTGCACTCGTTCTGTGAGTCGGCCACGTGTGCTGCGCTTCATCGAGCTGTTCTTCACACACACTGCTTTAGTGCCTGACTCTCTTCATGCACACAAAATAAGTGTTTTCCCCTTAATGTCATAATGAGTTTTTGACTGACATGAGGACTATATTGTATGGTTATCCCCTCACAAAGAAATTACAGTGCCAAGAAAATGAAAACATTTACAAAAGGTCAGTGTGATATTGCTTTGAACATTTCACTTTAAGAAGAAACATACAGTGTGTGTTAGTGGCTTACATTTCACAGAGGAACAACAATGGAACAGCACATTATATTATTTTATTATCATATTGAGATTTAATCACAACATGTTTGGCCATATTAAGCAGCTCTACAAACAAGCAGAGCAAACATAATCATTTTAACATTTATCCCAAATAGTGCAGCCGGAATATTAAGAATAAAACCTGATTTTGGACCGTTCTGTTTGATAATCCGTTAAAACACTTCACTTAACAAAACTCACACACAGATCTATATGTTCTTTAGGACTTACATCCTTCCTCCAATTGATTTTCAGCAATTACAGACTATCAGCTGGAAATGGCATTGATTCAGTCCATCGACGAGCGCTTGTCCTCTCGGGTCCGGGACGGCAGGATCCGGGACTGATAACGGGACGCTCCATCATTACTGTCCCATCACAGCCGCTGGTCCAAACAAGAGACATCAGATCACTATCATTACGGCAGATCATTATAACACACATTTACCAGAACATTCACCTGCTCTCCAATAAAACACGCGTGCCTCAATGTGAAAATCACTACAAAACAGATCAAATAAAGTGAGTTCATGAACTTTATCCATATGCAAATATTTGAACTACAGTAGTTGATGGGAAGGTTACATAGCTTACACACACACACACACACACACATAAAAGGCATGTGAGGTCAACGTGTTAGTGAAAATGTGATTGTATTTGGAATGAGCGTGTACAGCAGAAGGTCATCCTTCACTCGAGCTGTGAAGAACACACTCACACACACACACACACACGCTTCGGGCTCGTGAATGTCGCCTAAATGCACAACATGTCAAACCTCTAGAATAGAATTAATAACTAGTCAGTGAACATTCATAAATAACACGTGTCTGGTCTTCATGTCCCGTTGCTCTGTTGTGCTGGAGAAAAATTGCTGATGTTCATGTGTTTCTTTCTTCAGTGGGAAAGAAATGAAGGTTTTTGAAGAACACACTCCAGGATTTCTCCACAGTGACTTCAATGGGGTCCAACGGGTCGAAGGTCCAGATGTGAGTTTCAGTGCAGCTTCAAAGTTTCGACACGATCCAATAAGAGTCTGATCAAGACAAACCAGCAGACATTTACAACAAAATAATAAAAACATATATTCCCTTTTAACCAAGAACATATATGGGATCACAGATAATTAAAATTACTTTCTTTATTATATTATATTATATTATATTATATTATATTGATTATCAACTCTTTAGGTCAATGGAACAAAATTTCCATTAAATATTTTTTTTTTTTGTCAACAATTATTAGCTGTTTTTCAGCATTTTACAGTTTTCTTTGTTTTAATTGATTAATTTTATAATCATAATTCCTGTTTTATGACGTTAGATAAATTTATGTCAAAATAATTAAAGCATACTATCAAACAAAAATTACATTTTAATTAAAATATAATACTATGACGCACACTTATATGACATCATTATCTGCATTTCATCACTGACCACTCACTTTTCATTATTAGATTGTGCCTTATTAACGAGGCAGTGTTTGTCTGAGAGCTGTCACACACACACAAATTAAACATTGATGCCAAATATAAGTGATAAAATGCTGCATAAGCTACATTATCATAACCAGAAAGTGTATGATTTTGAATAATGAACATGGAACAGAATTCTATATCCCGCAAACACGTGCCTGATCTCTGATCTACAGTCAGTCACAGCGCCAGTGTTTTCCATTAACTTATTTATTATATAGGCTGTATATGTAATATATTATAGTTTAATATTTAAAAGTGCTCTGCTGAGTGTTTCTGCAGATGAAGCTGGAGATGGTGGATGTCTAGCACCAGCTAGTGGAACACTGTAGACATTACACACACCTGCCCTCACACCACGGCCCTTACACACACACACACACAGATCACAAACGAACCACTGAATCACAAACGAAAACGTTAATAGTAGACTTGTTTTTTCTTCCTATACACACACAGAATGATCGGATAACGTTCCTGTGCTTCCTGTGCTTAATGGTTTTTATTAGTTGATTTCATACCATAACTTTGGATGACCATATTTTGATTACTAAAAACCAGGACACTCGGCCCGGCAAACAGATACTCAAATGATAGCCTACTCGAAGTTTACTCAAAGATGCCTTATTAATTTCAATACATAAAAGTAGGCTATGCCTCCACTCTTTGGATAAGAAAATTGTTATATTACAAGACACAAATTTAGATATCAGGTTATTCAACATGTTGTAATATGTTTTCTTCCTCTTTATCTTGTTTTTTCTTCCTCATCCTCCTTGTTTGCCCATATTTTGCTGTTGATCTGATCTTTTCCAGCAGTTTTTTGCAGACATTTTCATCATTTTATTAAAAAAAACAACAACACTGTTGGTCACTCATAACCAGACAGTAAAAGTAGGCTACATAACTTATTTAACTTATAACCATAACTCCTATTTTCATAAGATCTTCTAGCAGTAGAGCTAACAAACTTAACAATCGCCACTATGAGTCATTTTACAAATGTTGTGCTTATGTATTTTTTTGTTGTTGTTGTTGTTTATTAATGTCCAGACAGTACGCCCAAAACAAACAGTTTCAGGTTCTCATTTGTATCCTGTGCGTTCGTTCGAGGCCGCGGTGCATGCTGGGACTGCGGGTCCTCCACGCGCGCCTCCATCTTTAAACCCCAGAGGAGGAGAAACAGCTTCCGCTCAGTCGTACACACACAAGATCCTGCCTTCACACACACATTTATGACACTTTGAGCTCCAGATCTGCGTTTTAAATCGACGGATTGGACTAGCAAAGACCTGAGGCACTTATTCAGAGCGCGTCCGGTGATTAAACCGCTTCATTTCTGCACTGACATCCACAAAAACACGGCGGAGGGATCGCAACTGCGCGTCTCTTCTTCTTCTTTTGTCCGCCTCTCTCTCGGTTTCTCGGCTCCTGATGCCCGGAGATGAGTAGAGGAACATGTCGGTTTCGGGACTGAAGGCCGAGCTGAAGTTTCTGGAGTCCATTTTCGACCCGAATCACGAGCGCTTCAGGATTCTGGACTGGAAGCCGGACGAATTGAGCTGCCAGTTCAACGTGACCGGAGAGAAGCTGCTCATCATCCACTGCAACATCACGGTAAGACCGACACCGAACACACACACACACACTCGTCATCACAACACACGGTGGGTTCGGGCGCGCGCCGTCGAACCCGTGGCTTCGATAATAACCGAACTCAAGCGCGTTCGCGTCGCTAAACATCAGTGTTCAGCTCCGTGTGTTCATACTAGCTTCACCTCAGCTTTATTATCCTAAAGTTAATCAACCAGGAGTCATTGTTGTGAAGTGCGCACTTCTGAGACCTTTATTGACCCAGTTCTGGTGTCTCGTTTCATGGGTTTTCTTAATTTCCGGATGCCATTTTCTGTGGCGACTCTGACGTCATCAATCCACACATATGAGCATGATTAAATATCATAACACTTAAAAGGCAGCTATTTATTTTCATGGTGAAATACCCAGTTTGTTCTGTGAAAACTGACACTGAATGTGTCCGATATCATTTGAAAATAATAATGTAAAAAAAAAAGCTAATCATAGAACTGTTCTGATATTATTTAGATATTTTTTACATTATTATTTATACTTTGAAAACGAATATATTAAATGCATAAAATATTATTTGGAAATATTTGGTCTATTAAAATAATAATGTAATATTTAACTCATTATAGTGCTTATTTAAATATTTTTGTATTATTTATACTGAAAATGAAAATTAGAAATGCATAAAGCATATTATTTGGAAAAATATTTGGTGTCTGTTAATTATAATAAAACATATTTTCTACTTATTTTAGTACTGTACTGTTAGATGTTATTTATGTCTTTTTTATTTACTTTAATATTGTTATTGTATTTATACTGTAAAAATGAATACATGTTTAAAATATTATTTGGAAAATAGTTAGTTTTTCTTAAAATAATAATGTAAAGTTTTCTACTTACTTATTATTTTCTTATTTTATTTATATATTTATTTTATAAAAATAATAATGTTACTTTTTTAATGTAAAATGTTTTTATTTGACATTTTCTTTCTACTAATTATAATAGTGTTCAAACCCTTTACTAAATCGTTTTTTTATTTATTTTAATAATTTTATTTATTTATCTGGTGATAATTTATTTTTTTGATTTTTGATTGATTTATTTATCTGGTGAAATGGATATTATAAATGCGTAAAATATTATTTGGAGAGTATAACTTTTTTAATTAAATAAGTTTTAATTAACATTATTAACAACTTTTTTTCTCACTATAGTACTATTTATTATTTCTATTTTTCTTGACTTGCATGTATTAAACAAAATGTTTCATCATAGCAACACATTTTAATAACAAACAGTATACAGTGCTTAAAGATGCAAAGTGTTTGTTTGTTTGTGTGTTTTTTTATGTGTAGAGCCACTGGAAATAAAATTGGGACAAATAATCGTCAACTATAAACGAGAACCGTTAATTCACAAATGAAAACGAGCCTTGAACCTGAGGCTCATATTTACTTTTATTTCAGAGTGCATGAATTACTGAAGGATATTAGTGTTTGTATAACAATAAGGTCCTCTTTTTGAACATAAACTAACATGAACTAACAATGAGCAGTTTATTTTTTACCACATTTACTACTGTTAGTTATTAAAACTGTTCATGATGTTTCGCAATGCTATTGCTAATTAGCTAATGTCAACATACTACTGTTGAGCTTAGAAATGTATTCGTAATGTTTAGACTGAGATTAATAAATGCTGTTGAAGTATTCTTCATTGACTAATGAAACCTTACAGTCCTGTTTCGCACATGCATAACGATGTTCTTATTATAGTAATAACTGGACTACAAACCCTGATCCTTATAGCACCACTGCGTTCCTGAGTTAAGAGTAATACTGTAAAATAAAGTGTAAGACTTAAAAATGAACAACCTTTTCCTATATTTGGATGTTTATAGATGTAAATATGTAAATATGAGCAAGTTTTATGGAAGTTCCTGGACCTGCTGTTGGAATTACGCCACTTCTACCGTTCATCGCTCCGACACCTCTTTCTTCATTATTATTACTATTATTATTACGATTTGCCACATTTTACAGTGATAGTGAAGTCACATAACTGTGAATTGAAGGAAAAGCAGGATTAGGAGCAGAGAAGGGCTGGCCGGGTTTATGATGCAGACGACCGCCATCGGGACATCTAGTTTTAATTCTATTCTAATTTCAATTCAATTTTGAATTAAACCGCTCCTAAACATACGTTAAAAAAATAAGTATTATGCAATAATCTAAGCCCCTCATATAGAGCCTTTTTAGCAGAAAGTGTTCTCTGAAATGAGTCTGAGTGAGAACCGTGAACTCTTTTACATAATTTAAGTCATGTAAATAACGCCGGTCTTCCGCATTGATCCGTTCACGAGAGATGGGCTCGGCCCAGTCCCACGCTTCCACTGGTTCTGCTCTTCAGATTGCACTCTGGGTAATGTGTGGCGGCGTGTCTTGCAGGAGTCCTACCCCTCGACGTCCCCGATATGGTTTGTGGACTCCGATGACCCGAGTCTGACTCAAGTTCTGGAGCGGCTGGAGGACGTGAGGAAGGGAAACACGCTGGTAAACCATCTCCATCTTCTTCATAAACCTGTTAATAAAGCATTACAGGGGTCCTGCTCCGCTTCAGTTCATCTGTGCTCATGGGAACGCTCCAGTTCTCCTCTATATCAGTGTCAGTGTTCCTGAACTCCTGAAACGCCTCCATTGTAGTCTCGAGTGTCTTCCGGGAACGAACATGTCACAATATTCCTCATTATAATAATTAATTCGCAGAATAAAGGGGCGGGGCCTGGTGGAGTTAGTTAGTAGCGTTAAACTGGCAGTTTTGGGAAGGGGCGGGACATTTCCTAATTCTAACACAACCAATCACAACACACTTCTCCAACTGACCAATCAGAGCACAGTGTCCTTTTCAGAAGGAGGGGCTTCATAGAGACAGGAAGTAAACCGGAGTGTGTTTCTGAAAGCAACTATGGTCGCAAGTTCTGTCGTTATCATCAGTTCAGCGAGTCGGTGTTTCCCGAAACCATCGTTCTAACGAACAGCGTCGCAGAGTTGTGTGTGTGAGCGACAGATCTCGACCTGTGGTTAGAAGCAGAGTCTCTCGTTTGCTCAATAAATCCTGATCTGGAGCAAAATAAGCAAACTGACATTCAGTGCAACACAACACACACTAATGTCATTTACGACTCAAGAGATCCTGTCTTTTAAAGCTAAATATCATGTTGAGAGACAGTAAATGAAGGTAATTACTAATAAACTGAATCTTAAAGATGGTGTTGAGCGGGGTAGGTGTTGTAATCACGATGCTTTGAACTGCAGTAAATAGTAATTACCAGCCGAGCTCCACTGTAATCGAGTCGACCGTTACACAACACACTAAACAGTGTAATATGAGCGATCTCACACACACACACACACACGTCTCTGAGCCGTGCTTTTTATAAACTTTTGTTGTCAGTAATGGGTTAAAGGAGTAGTTCACTTTTGAAAAAACTTTTGCTGATAATTTACTCGCCCCCGTGTCATCCAAGATGTCCATGTCTTTCTTTCCTCAGTCGAAAAGAAATTTAGGTTTTTGATGAAAACATTCCAGGATTTTCTTCATATAATGGACTTCAATGGGAACCAAACGGTTCAAGGTCCAAAAGACAGTTTCAGATGCAGCTTCAAATGTCTTTAAACGACACCAGACGATGAATAAGGGTCTTATCATGCGAAACGAGCGATTATTTCAAAGCTTAGTCCAAAAATGTAACTTTTCTAAGGACAAATGCTAGCCTTGCTCTATTCTGTGAGGCGCGTTTGTAACGTCACGTAATACGTAATTAAGTTCAAAAGGTCACGGGCGACGTAGCCAGAACTACAGAGTCAGTGTTTACAAGTTGAACGCATAGGTTGAACGTGCAAACTAACTCAAACGCCGTTTACAAAAAAGGAATTAAAAGGTAAAACAACGATGTCGGACGATTTTGATTCTGTACTTCCGGCTACGTCGCCCGTGACCTTTTGAACGTAATTACGTATTACGTGACGTTACAAACGCGCCTCACAGAATAGAGCAAGGCTAGCATTTGTCCTTAGAAAAGTTACATTTTTGGACTAAGTTTTGAAATAAGCGATCGTTTCGCATGATAAGACCCTTATTCATCGTCTGGTGTCGTTTAAAGACATTTGAAGCTGCATCTGAAACTGTCTTTTGGACCTTGAACCGTTTGGTTCCCATTGAAGTCCATTATATGAAGAAAATCCTGGAATGTTTTCATCAAAAACCTTAATTTCTTTTCGACTGAGGAAAGAAAGACATGGACATCTTGGATGACATGGGGGCGAGTAAATTATCAGCAAAAGTTTTTTCAAAAGTGAACTAATCCTTTAACTGGGACACCAGCGCGCTTTAGGCCGACTAAAACAGGCAACCTTCGTCAAATCTTCCAGATTTAAACTGGTTCTACTTGAAGGGTTGGTTCTCGCTAACCGGGACAGTTCTGTCATTCCAGACTTTGTTCTTCAACACAAAAGAGGGCGATTGGCTGAATGTTGACGCAGCTGTTTTACACACACCACGTCTTCTGAAAGCTTGCGATGCTTTGTGCTGATTGGATGTTCATTCACTCCAAATCTTGTTCGTGCGTGTGCGTGTAACAGGTTTGACATCAGTAATGGCAGACGCATTGGTTGGTCATGAGCGATTATTGTCGGATTTTTGAATGAAGAAGAGCCTCGTCTTCATTCTGCTGAACTTCTACTTTTGTGTCATACAGAACAACAACTTCATACGAGTATGGACCGACGTGGGTTTAATAAGTCAAGACACAATATACATTTTTGTATAAAGGAATCCTTTAAAGGCTCAGTCCAACAGACACATGCTCATTTCCTGATGGCAATGTAATGGTTCAGAAGTTTAACTTTATGATTTTTGTGAAAACCGTGATATATTTTATTTTTCAGGATTCTTTGATGAATAAACGTTTGAAATGGAGATCCTGTGTGACATTATAAATGTTTCTACGGTCACTTGACCAATGTAATGTGTCCTTACTGAATAAAAGTATTGATTTCTTGTAAAACACACCTCACTGACCCCCAGGGTTTGAACAGTAGTGTGTGTATATTAAAGTTGATTCGGCTCCTTAACTGCTCTCTTCCTTCTCATAAAGCCTGATTTATTTTCAGTACGTGCAAGTGAGTCTATCTGCTTGTTTCCCTCTGAAACGGATCTTGTGCACAAATTACCCATAAAGTCCTGTTTTGACTTGACTAATCTCTGTCTGCATAACAGTGGTTGGGGTCAGTGTCAGAAATGATCTTTTCCATTAAAGGATTAGTTCACTTCAGAATTAATATTTCCTGATAAAGGTTTTTGAGGAACACACTCCAGGATTTCTGCATATAATGGACTTCAATGGGGTCCAACGGGTCGAAGGTCCAGATGTGAGTTTCAAAGTCTCGACACGATCCAGCCGAGGAATAAGAGTCTGATCTAGACAAACCAGCCGACATTTATAAACATTTCATGCAATCCACACCTTCATGCAATACGTGATCACATTCGAAAGGTCAGGCGGTAACGTGACGTAGGCGGAAAAATTGTCCAAAATTGTTGTTTTACCTTTTAATATTATTATTTTTTTTTGTAAGTTGTGTTTGACTCAGTCGTTGCACGTTCGCTTTGTAAACACTGGGTCGGTTCATACGCCTACATCACGCTTGACCTTTCAACGTGATTACGTAATGTGTGTCCCATCACAGCTCGTTCAAGACCAGAATTGGTGGTTAAAAGTATATAAATGTGTATTTTGTTGTAAATGTCGCTGGTTTGTCATGATCAGACTCTTATTGGATCGTGTCGAGACTTTGAAGCTGCACTGAAACTCACATCTGGACCCGTTGGACCCCATTGAAGTCCATTATATGGAGAAACCCTGGAGTGTGTTCCTCAAAAACCTTCATTTCTTTCCCACTGAAGAAAGAAACACATGAACATCTTGGATGAGGAAGTTTTAGTTCTGAAGTGAACTAATCCTTCAAGTGTTTATTATGTGGGATGTGTTGCTCTCCTGTTTTCCACTTCAGGGACATGTTTCTGTGTGATTTGTGAGCTTTGCTCGTGTGTGTTTGTGTTTCAGCTCTTGCAGCAGCTGAAGAGGCTGATCTGTGATCTGTGTCGCCTCTATAATCTTCCCCAACACCCTGATGTGGAGATGCTGGACCAGCCACTCCCCGCAGCGCCCCTGAACCCGGACCGCAAGGTGAACCTCTTTAATAATAATTCATGACATTTTACATAGTGCTTTTCTCGCCACTCAAAGCGCTTTACTCCTCAACCACCACCAATGTTGATGATGCAACGCCCACACACACACACACACACACACACCAGCTGATGAATCCAATGGGTATATATAGATATGGTAATGATTAGGAGGCCATGATGGACCGATAAGAGGCCACTGGGCAAACTGGGGCATCAGGACCCACACAGAGCACAGGGTGAGCGCCCCCTGCTGGCCTCGCTAACACCTCTTCCAGCAGCAACATGGCTTTCTGGTCTCCCATCCAGGTACTAACCAGACTCGACCCTGCTTAGCTTCAGTGGGCAAACTCTTCTTGGCTGCATTTATTCATTTTCATTTAGCTGACGCATTTATCCAAAGCGACTTCCAATTGCTATATATGTCAGAGGTCGCACGCCTCTGGAGCAACTAGGGGTTAAGTGTCTTGCTCAGGGTCACATTGGTGTCTCACAGTGGATTCGAACCTGGGTCTCTCACACCAAAGGCATGTGTCTCATCCACTGCACCATCACCACCACCCCCTACTGGCTACAGGGTGATATGGTCGGTGATACAGGACCACCTCAGTTACTGGGCCTCAATAAGTCTTATTATATTTTATATCTGGCCATTGGATTGCGGTCCAACTAATGAAGTTCATCATAGCCAACATGTAAAGTTCATTGATTTCCGAATATGTATTTTTAGAATTCGAATTTAATTCATACAACAAATAATTGAAATAGGATTGCACTGATACTCTGCTGTATATTGCCTAAGTACACAATATGATGATAAACGAGCAAATAATTAATGAATTAATTTATGATGTTTTTTTTTTTTTTGCGAATGTCTTGTAGCTTGGGACCACGGATGAGGTCACATCAGAGGAGGAAGAGGAGGAGGAGATGGGAGAGGTTCGTATCAGTTTTCCTCATGATGTGTGATCGTTGTGTTGATTCAGATGTTCCAATTTGATTCTATTCCGATTCGCAAGCTCTCAATTCATTTAGATTTTGATTCACGATTCGATTCTCAATTCGACTCAATGAATATAGATTTAATATGAATCCTATATTGATTAAAAAAGAACAGTGAACATAAGTTTACATTTGGTTAATAAAAATAATTTAAGAATTTCACAAATTTGTATATTAAACTGTTTATTTTAGGTATATTAAAACTGAATCCAACTCTATATTTCAAATGCATACAATGAATAGACAGGATTTTAAGATGAAACATTGATTTTTTTTTATTTTTTTTTTTTATTGAATATGTATCAAATAACAAGCAAGTACAGAGCACAAAAACACATAGAACTCCGACATGTTATATTAAGTATATAAAGCTTCACATATGGAAAGAAAAAAAATAAATAATAAAATAAATAAAATAAAAAATAAAATAAAATGCATCAGTGAAAATATCATCATAATATTTCAAGAATCTGTCACTTTTCTTGTTTTTAATCAATCTTAGAGACTTCAGAAATGTATCAATTTCAATTAAGAAATGTGGAAAAGTAGGCTGCGATTTAGAGAATTTTTGCTTGTGAATAAAATTTTTCCCAAACAAAATAAAAAAATTAACAATGTAACTAATTGAAGTACTAGCTTTATCTTCTGTATAGTAACAAATTATATCTTTTAATTGAAAGGATTTGGAAGAATCAAGGTGCTTGCCTATGTGAAGATATAACCTATTCCAGAAGTTTTGGGTTTTTTCACATTGGAAAAATAAATGGATCAGCGTTTCATCTTCATTCCTGTCAACATCCATATATTTTGCAACAGTGTCATTCACTGGGTATATTTTATGCAAGATCTTGAAATGAACTTCCTTAATCTTATTTGAAATACAATACTTATGGGGTAAGATGAAACATTGATGCTGAACAGTTGCAGGTCAACATGACATCATGACTTTTGCGTAAACATAAACGCCACTTTCAAAAAATGTGCCTGTCAATGTTTGGTTGTAGAAGACTAATAATAAGATCACGTTAATCCCATGTTCAATGTTTGCGGGAAAAATATTGAAAAAATGTGTGGACTCTGAGAATCGATTTTAAATTGACCACATTTAAAAAAATAAAAACCGTGTCTCTGTCAGCAGGACATCGATCTGGAACATTATGAAATGAAAGAGGAGGAGCCGGTGGATGGGAAGAAGTCAGAGGATGACGGGATCGAGAAGGAGAACTTGGCCATTCTGGAGAAGATCCGCAAGAACCAGAGGCAGGACCACTTGAATGTAAGTGCTCATTCGGTAAGGTCACTTTCCTCATGTTTCGGGGTTCTGGTGGGGTGAAATGGAGGCTTTTGTTCGAAGCAGTAGTTTCACAGTCCTGATTAGATGGAGGTGGACTGATAATGACGAGAAGGTTCAGTCTGATGGCCTTCAGAGTGAGTGATGTAGTGTTGTGATGTTCATGAAATCAGGCAAGCAAACTACTCCTCTTCTGACGAAAGCTTCCGTTTTCGATTTTAGGTTTGATGACTTAAAATTGACCATATTCATAAAAGCAGATTTTTAAATATTTATGTGTTGTTTTTATTTTTATTACTTATATTAACCTCCGTTTACAGAAAATTAGCACGATTGCAAATGTGATGTTGAGTTTATACGACAGTTCAGTAAACGGAGTGAATATTGTGATAATTGACATTTTAGACATAACTTTGTCAATGTTCTTTGTTTTGCTCTATTTCTCCAAGGACAATAGTTTCAGACAAGCCACAACAAAAGAGTTGCGCGTCTGTGGCAATAATGTACAGTGGTGTTTCGTCAGTCAATAAACTCATGCGGGGTTTTGAACAAATCGATTCAGTGACTTGACTTTACCGACTTTACTGACTTTACTTCCTAGACTTCCTTGACTTTACTGACTTTACTTATTTGATTTACTTTACTGACTTTACTTATTTTACATACTTTACTTGATTTACTTTACTGACTTTACTTATTTTACATACTTTACTTGATTTACTTTACTGACTTTACTTATTTTACATACTTTACTTGATTTACTTTACTTGATTTTACTGACTTTACTTACTTGATTTTACTGACTTTACTCTCTTAACTTTCTTTACTGACTTTACTTCCTTGACTTACTTTACTTCCTTGACTTACTTTACTTCCTTTACTTACTTTACTTGCTTGACCCTCTTGACTTTACTTTACTTACTTTACTTTCTTGACTTTACTTACTTGACTTTACTGACTTCACATACTTTACTGACTTCACATACTTTACTAACTTCACATACTTTACTGACTCTACGTACTTTACTGACTTTACTGACTTTTTTACTTATTTTACGTACTTTACTTTATTTACTTTACTTGATTTTACTTTACTTACTTGACTTTACTTACTTGATTTACTTTACTTACTTACTTGACTTTACTTACTTGATTTACTTTACTGACTTTACTTATTTTATGTACTTTACTTGATTTACTTGACTGACTTTACTTGCTTAAAATAACTTTACTTACTTGATTTTACTTACTTTACTTACTTACTTACTTGACTTTACTTACTGACTTTACTTTCTTGGCTTTACTGAATCGGCTTGACTTGATTTTAAACGTCCTGTATAGGTTTTTAGTTAATTGATGTATTTTGTCATTTAACCTCATGCGGGGTTTTGAACAAATCGGTTCAGTGACTTGACTTTACCGACTTTACTGTCTTTACTTCCTAGACTTCCTTGACTTTACTGACTTTACTTCCTTGATTTACTTCACTGACTTTACTTATTTTACGTACTTTACTTGATTTACTTTACTGACTTACGTAAATTAACTTTACTTACTTGATTTTACTGACTACTCTTTACTTTCTTTACTGACTTTACTTCCTTGACTTACTTTACTTATTTTACTTTACTTGTTTTACCTCCTTGACTTTACTTTACTTACTTCCTTGACTTTACATCTTTACTACTTTACTTTCTTTACTTGACTTTACTGACTTTACTTCCTTGACTTTAGTGACTTTACGTACTTTACTGACTTTACGTACTTTACACACTGTACTTTAATGCCTTTACTTATTTTACTTTACTTACTTGACTTTACTTACTTGATTTACTTTACTGACTTTACTTATTTTACGTACTTTACTTAATTTTATTTACTTACTTGGCTTTACTTTACTTACTTGACTTTACTTGATTTACTTTACTGACTTTACTTGCTTAAATTAACTTTACTTACTTGATTTTACTTACTTACTTACTTGACTTTACTTACTGAATTTACTTTCTTGGCTTTACTGAATTGGCTTGACTTGATTTTAAACATCCTGTATAGGTTTTTAGTTAATTGATGTATTTTGTCATTTAACCTAGATTTCACCTTATAAGCTGCAATGATGTTAAACATTTTCTCCCAAAAAGAATAAATATAATTCAATAATGACACAATTTAATACATAGTTACACATTGCACTTTTTGCACCGTTTGACTGTATTGTAGCATTACATATTCTTTAAAAGGGGGTAATGCTTTACGATACACTCTTATTCGTTAACATTAACGCATAAACTGATGATGAACACTTTCATTTATTATATTTTTACATATTTATTAAACGTTGCTTGTTACTTAACTAAAAACGTCATATTAGTTCACAGTGCATTAACTAATGTTACATTTGAACTTGGATTGTTATTTCACGTTAGCTAATATAATAACAATCAGGTTTCATTTGTTAACATTAAAGTGCTCCAGTGAATCTGCAATATTGTAAATGAGCCGTCTCGTGTTGTTGTCTGAGCTCCGGGATTCATATGAGCTGATGTGTTGAGTGTGTTCTCTCGGGTCCTGTAGGGCGCTGTCTCTGGATCCGTTCAAGCGTCGGATCGCCTCATGAAGGAGCTCAGGGAGATCTACCGGTCTCAGAGTTATAAGAACGGTTTGGACTCCTGATAACTGATTGTCATGAGTGTGACTGAAGGGTCGGTGCTCGTCTTACTCTGCTTTACTCTGTTCTCCAGGAATCTACTCAGTGGAGCTGTTCAACGACAGCCTGTACGAGTGGCATGTGAAGATAAGAACGTAAGAACACTGGATCTTCCCATTATTGCTTGTTAGTCACGAGTTTTCAGAAAGCTGAGTGTGTGTGTGTGTGTGTGTGTGCTCAGTGTGGATCCAGACAGTCCTCTTCACAGTGACCTGCAGGTGTTGAAGGAGAAGGAGGGAATCGACTACATACTCCTCAACTTCTCTTACAAAGTGAGTTCCCTGTGTGTGTGTGTGATGGGTTGGTTTAGTGGTCGGGTTAGTGTAAGAGAGGACAGTATAAACACCATTATGTCTATAGATAGTGAAGTGGCACAAAGATAGTGAACGTGTGTGTGTGTGTGTGTGTGTGAGAGAGAGAGAGTTTAGCCTTTAGTTCATAATACATTGTGAATAAGGTGACAATTTACCTTTTATAATTGTTCAGCTTATTTATTAAATGTACAAATGCTTGTATGCACAATTTATGTGTCTTCAGGATAACTTCCCGTTCGATCCCCCGTTTGTACGAGTGGTTTCTCCTGTGCTTTCTGGAGGGTGAGACTCATCAGCCTTTCGTTTTTGCGTTATTCATCCTATTTGTGTCATTGTGATGCATTTTGTTTATTATATCTTCATAATTTATTTATTCAGTTGTATATAAAGTTTCAGGCTATCTGTAGTGTGTGTGTGTGTGTATAAAGGCCAGGCTAACTGAAGTGTGTGTGTTCAGGTATGTTCTGGGTGGAGGAGCTCTGTGTATGGAACTACTCACTAAACAGGTGTGTGTGTTTCTGTTCTCTACTCCAGATTCAGACACATTCATTATACTTCCTCTCAGTTCTCAGACCGCTTCTGCTCTCAGGACACTACAGTCCTCAACTAAGGGTCATATCACGCATTTATTTAATATACAGTCAAACCAAACGTTACTCAGACACCAGATATCAGAATAATGTGATCAGGACACTACAGTTAAATAAAGCCAACGGACATATTACACCCAATAACTCATCACACACACATTTGGGGCCAAAGATTACTCACACACTTTGAGCTGATGATGTTTTGCTCTTTTTACACACACACTGAACAACATGAAGCATTGCTTGGTCACTGGTTGAGCTAAACTGGTATTATCTAATTGTGGAGTTCAATTGAACAGATATTCAACATAATTCATGTGTGAGAGTCCAACAGAAGGACGGACTAAACCAGTCAAATATCAAACACTGATCTGAGACCTGAGTTCGGTCATATTTATACACTAGAGCCGATAAACTGATGATGATGTTGAACACACTGTGGTTTGACTGTATATTTATTTCTTCCTGATGTCCAGTTGTTTTAAACTGTTTTAAACTCTTGAATGTGAAAGGGCTGATCTGAGATCCTGATGGACAGATGCGGCTCTGTAATATGACATGCATGTGATGTGTGTGTGATGGTCATGTGATCTGTTTCCGCAGGGCTGGAGCAGTGCCTATTCCATAGAGTCTGTCATCATGCAGATCAACGCCACGCTAGTCAAGGGGAAAGCGAGAGTGCAGTTTGGAGCCAATAAGGTAATCTCACTTACACCCAAACCCTGTCAGTGACGACTCTCTGTAAGACTGTCCTTCGTCTTCGGGACGCAAATGAAGATATTCGTGATTAAATCTGAGAGCTGGATCACTCCTCCATCGAAACTGGCCGGCCCGGAAAGTTATTAAAGACATCGTTAAAATAGTCTGAGTGACGACAGCGGCTCAACCTTAAGATTATCAGGTGATGAGAATACTTTCAGTGCGCAAAACAACAATAATAACGACTTTATTCGACTCTCCATGTTCTTCTATGTGGACCTCGAGTGTGTTTACGTGTGTAACAGTGCAGCGCTTCACGTATCACATGACCAGCGTACGTCAGATGCATCACATGACCAGCGGACATCACACACATGACCATGACCGCTGTTACACACATGAACACACTCGAGGCCCACACAGAAGAACATGAAGAGTTGAATAAAGTCATTATTTGTGTAGTTTTTGGCACACAGGAAGTATTCTCGACGCTGGATAAACTCAAGGTTGAGGGCAACAGGAAGTCCTGCACTCGTTTCTCGGATCTAAGGTTATATACAGGGTCCCCGCGGGTCCTTAAAAAGTCTTAAATAAAATTTTCGCTTTTTAAGGCCTGAAAATGTCTTAAAATCTGAAATTTCCGATAAGGAGGTCTTAAATTTCACGGACAGACCTTAAATTTACTGTCCGACTCGACATCCGTTTTTTTAGTTTGCTTATCTTTTGTTTACGAGCGTTCATGCTTGGTTGCCAGATTTAAATAATTAAATCCGCAGTCGGAGCTTTTCTGTTAAAAGAACACGTTGTTTACCCGCTCTTGTCAGTAGTATCTGGCAACCATGCTCTACACTGCTGAAGAAGCGCGGATGATCTGAGTACCTGGAGTTCAGTCAGTGATCTTCATTTGAGATTATCTACCTAAATTAATTAAAGTGTCATTCATTTGGTCTTTATTCTGTCACGAGCTGTTTTGGTGTGACTAAATCTGAGATCAATACAGGTTGAAATCCAGCAGTGTTTTTAATGTTGATCATATTATTGCTGTTTTGCAAGGAAAGCCACTGCAGAACTGCAGCACACAGCGGTGATTCGAATTCGTGACATTCAATGACCCGTTCATAAATACAGCCACTTGCTTAGCTACTGTGTTTGTACTAATGAATTAAAGGATTAGTTCACTTTTGAAAAAACTTTTGCTGATAATTTACTCGCCCCCGTGTCATCCAAGATGTCCATGTCTTTCTTTCCTCAGTCGAAAAGAAATGAAGGTTTTTGATGAAAACATTCCAGGATTTTTCTCCATATAATGGACTTCAATGGGGTCCAAACGGTTCAAGGTCCAAAAGACAGTTTCAGTACAAACTGCAAACTTGTTCAAATGTCTTTAAACGACTCCAGACGATGAATAAGGGTCTTATCATGCGAAACAATCGCTCATTTCAAAACTTATTCCAAAAATGTAACTTTTCTAAGGACAAATGCTAGCCTTGCTCTATTCTGTGAGGCGCGTTTGTAACGTCACGTAATACGTAATTACGTTCAAAAGGTCACGGGCGACGTAGCCGGAAGTACAGAATCAAAATCGTCCGACATCATTGTTTTACCTTTTAATTCCTTTTTTGTAAACGGCGTTTGAGTTAGTTTGCACGTTCAACCTATGCGTTCAACTTGTAAACACTGACTCTGTACTTTCGGCTACGTCGCCCGTGACCTTTTGAACGTAATTACGTATTACGTGACGTTACAAACACGCCTCACAGAATAGAGCAAGGCTAGCATTTGTCCTTAGAAAAGTTACATTTTTGGAATAAGTTTTGAAATAACCGATCGTTCCGCATGATAAGACCCTTATTCATCGTCTGGTGTCGTTTAAAGACATTTATAGCTGCATCTGAAACTGTTATTAACTGTCTTTTGGACCTTGAACCGTTTGGTCCCCATTGAAGTCCATTATATGGAGAAAAATCCTGGAATGTTTTCATCAAAAACCTAAATTTCTTTTCGACTGAGGAAAGAAAGACATGGACATCTTGGATGACACGGGGGCGAGTAAATTATCAGCAAAAGTTTTTTCAAAAGTGAACTACTCCTTTAATGACCGGATGATGGATGACGGATGACCTATAAAAACAGTGACTTACGGTCACCTACTGGCAATTTTTAATTTAATATTTAAAAGTATCACCTCATTTTTACCATCATTGGATATTTATTGAACATTGTTTAATTTAAAACATTATTTATATTATTAAAGTATTTATAATGGTAAAAAAAATGAACTGGAAAATATGGAGGGGCAGATATTGTCCTAAATGGAAAAGGTGTGCCTGCAGTCTGAGTGCGAGAGGGGGTACGGTCTTCTAAAAAATTGGAGAACCACTGAACTGAGGAACAGGGATATGTAGAATTGCACAAGTGCTGCTGCTAAAGAGTGCATTCTCAATACAGCCTGTTACCTTGATCCAAATGTCTCCATGAGCTGCATTGAATTGGCCTAAAGCGAATCATTATAATGTCATATTTTTGACTACATGCAAAATAGCTACCAAAATTAATGTCGGTAACTGAAGTTTGACTAAAAGTTGACAAAAAAAATGTCAACTAAAACTATGAAAGACAACATTACTAAAAATGTGACTAAGACCAATAAGCCCTTTCATCTGAAGACTAAGACTAAAACAAAAATGGCTGCCAAATATTAACACTGTCGTGTCGTGCTGAACATTTATGTTTTTTGTTGTGGTAAAGTCTTAAATTTGCCTTTTAGAGAATTTAAAAGGTCTTAAAAGTCATTGAATTTGCTGTTAAAAAATGTGCAGATACTCTGTCTATATTAAAATATAGAGACTAGAATGAAGATCTGCTGTGTGTTTCAGAACCAGTACAATCTCGCCAGAGCGCAGCAGTCGTATAAATCCCTGGTGCAGATCCACGAGAAGAACGGTGAGAAGCACAACCTTACACACTCACGTTTTTTTTATTTATTTTTTATTTTTTTTTATTTATCAGGGACAATGCACAAGATACATTAGTCTTGCGAAGAGATGCTTTGTGCCAGAGTTAGCCTAAGCTAGTTTTCATCCGCAGTCCCCGGGCAGGTGCACACAATTTAAGACATTAGAACATTGCAAAACAACTATCAATAGTAATATAGCTACACATATTAGTCTGACAATCATATAAAAACAATCAGATACAAAATGAGAGAACATATTCAAAGGACCATCTCTACTCACAATGTATACATTAAACGCACTGATGCTGACACAGCTGGTTCTCAAGTATGTATTTCTTTAAGTTTTTAGAGAAATGGTTCACATCTGCAGACAGCTTTAAACGATTGGGGAGTTGATTCCATTGTTTTATAGTTTTAAATGAATAAGCCGTCTGTGCAAAGGCGGATGATCTTTTCGGGATAGCCAAATTTTTATGAACCGTTGATCGAGAAGTTCGATTTGTTAGTTCCGAATAAAATTTTCTGTGATTTTTCATTAAGGGTGGAGCGAGGTTATTAACAATTTTAAAAACAGTTCTTAAATTTGTAAATAAAATTAGGGAGTCAAAACGTAATACTTTATATTTACGTAAAATGTTGCAATGATGATAGCGCTGGGTTTTTCTGTCAAGCACCTTTAATGCCTGATTATAGACTGATCTAAGTGGTTTAATTGTGGTTTCGTTGGCCTGAGACCAACAGGACAAACAATATGTGATGTGTGAGGAAATCATAGCATTAAAATATATGAAAGCTGCCTCAATTGTCAAACGATTCCTAATGTGTTTAAAAATAGAAATATTATATGATGGACACCTAAATATTTAACCTCTGTCACAATAGTAATTTTTTGCCCATTAAAATAGATGTTAGGCACATATTTAATTTAGTTTGACTTCGCAAAATACATTCCAACAGTTTTTTTTAGTATTTAGTGTCAAGCAAGAGGAGTTTAGCCAATTTCCTATTTTGTCCATAGCTAAGGACAAGGTTTAGACGTGTGTGTGTGTGTGTGTGTGTGTGTGTCTCCCCCAGGCTGGTACACACCCCCGAAAGAGGACGGCTAGAGCGAGAGATCGCACATGAGCGTGTATCCTGCGGTGGACGTCTCTTTGTTCCCGTTCCTCCCATCATCCCTCTGTTCAGTCTCTGCCCGTGTGTCCCGTCTCCGAGTCCCATCCACGGGGAAAGCTCTTTCTTTTCGTTTTGTTTGTTGCTTTATCATCTCAGATAATGCCATTATTCCTGCGGTCCCGACATCTCCTCTCCCGTCGTCCTCGGAGCGGCGCGGGTTCTGCCGGAGGAGCCGCGAGCGGACGGACACTGCTGTGTGTTAGGGAACGCTGGGCGCTGACCAATGATGCCTTAAAGGAGGAGAACGCAGCAGCGAGTGTGTGTGTGTGTGTGTGGGTCTCGTCCTGCTGTTCCTCCTGTGTTCCTGTCAGCGCTCTCGGTCCCGGACGCCGTGGACGGGGTTTAGATTATAATTCCTGCTTTCCCGAGCCGTTGAACGCACCGGGAAGTGTTCGGTCCCGTGTGGGACAGTGTCCGCTTCACCTTTTGGTTTGTTTAGGTAAATTAAAAATAAATGAATAATGCCACTCTGACATCAAGCCATAGATGGGACCCGTAGGTTTAATCCCGGCTCTCGTCCTCCAGGATCAGCTCCACCGTAGAGCGTTTGATAGAGGAGTGTGTTCACAGCTGACTCCAGATCAGATCACTCCCAAGGCCGGAGAGCGGTCGGACAGTTCTGCACTGTTAGCATGCTTTGGTTATAATGCTTTTTATTTTACGTTTTTTCTTTCATTGTAAGTGTAATTTTGACCATGTACAGTACAATTTGTAAACTTGCATCAAGTTTATGAATAAAGAATTTTAAGAAATACATCAGTGTAATCTGTTGTGTTGTTTGCGGTGTTTACACGCTGAACTCAATCAATCATTGCTTTTCCAAAAAAAAACAACAAAAAAAATATTTTGATTCAAACACCGATGACATCATATTTTCTGCCCTCTTTTGATTGACAGGATATTATGGGCTCTGATTATTGGCTGTTTTTATCGGCCAAAAGTGCAGATAACCGCGTCACAAACGACCTTGTAACCAATCAGATCAACGTGTGATCGACAACCAGTGGATCTCTGAGTGAGTAAGTGGAGGCGGGGCTCATTTGCATATTCATAGCACCACGCATACTAAATGAGGCAAGGGTGTCGAGTTACATTCAAGATAGGCAAGAAGACATTTAAATATGACATTTGGTGATCAAAGATGGGTTTTAAGGGATACAATTATTATTAGCAATGCAATATGTGCTTTTATCTCGAACGACTGCTGGGATGAAGATCGATGTGGTGTGTGTGTGTGTGTGTGTGTGTCCACCAGGGGGCAGCATCAGCCCAGTGAACCACAGGACTTGCACTTTCTGTCTTATGTCCCCTCATTCCTCCATAGTCGAGTGTGTGTGTGTGTAGTAACCGGTGCAGCCCGCATTGAGATGCATTGATGTCCCTGTGCGTTCAATACGATGCTTTTAAGAGTCCTTCTGAGAAAGACTAATCAATCTCAGAGTCTTTCATCGACAGTTCTCCAGGCGGATCCACACTTTCTTCTGGAAATCACTCGAGCTCTCGAACAAATGCACAACGGAAATTAAAGATATGATGATGAGGTATCGTCTGGATTATAAACCGTGTTTCTGAATCTCTCCACGAGGTTAATAAGCGATTGTTCAAATATACACCAGTCAAAAGTTTTAGATTTAAATGTTTTTAATGTCTCTTCTGCTCAGCAAGGCTGCATTTATTTGATAAAAAATAAAAACAGTAATATTGTGGATATATCTTTCCATTGTTGGTAGCTCATCTGTGAATATATCATTACTCCAGTCTTCAGTGTCACATGATCCTTCACAAATTACTCTTTTATTAATCAAAAGTGGCAGTAGACATTCATAATGTTACAAAATATTCTCTTTCAAATAAATGCTTTCTATTCATCAAAAAAAATCCTGAAGGAAAAAAAAACTACACAACTGTTTTCGACACTGATAATAATCATAAATGTTTCTTGATCCTCATATTAGAGTGATTTCTGAAGTAATGATGATGAGGATACAGAGGATTAAATTACACTTTACTAGGCTATATATTGACAATATTACTGTTTTCTATTTTTTTAAATCAAAATAAATGCAGCCTTGCTGAGCAGAAGAGACTTGTTTTAAAAACATTAAAAACGTTAGACATGTGTGTGTGTGTGTGTGTGTGTGTGTGTGTGTGTGTGTCCATCGCTGAGTGAGAGTGATGAAAAGTTTCACAATTAATAAATGTTGCATGACTGTTTAATAATGAGGGTTTTGTTACAGTGTAAGCGATGCGTTCTCCTGTCCGGCGACCCCGGGGTCAGTTCGACATCATCTCGACCTTGAGCTCGGACACTGAGTGAGGATCTGTCTCAATCTGTCAGAAACACATCCTCTGAACGACAGAGATATCAGGTGTGTGTGTGTGTGTGTGTGTGTGTGTGATAGCAGGAGCTGTAGAGCAGATCAGACGGCGCTGATTCCAGCCCTGTTCCATTTATATTGGCAAATTGAATTTCTATGTATGATATGAACTAAAGATGAGAGCAACTGGTCGTCATCTCTGGACAGGCCGTTATCACAGACTAACACTGTCTGGCAGGAGATAAGGGACACACACACATATACACACTCTCAGACAGTCTCTTCTGCTCAGCAACCCTGCATTTATTTGATCAAAAACACAGTAAAACATTATTCCAGTGTAAATCATCTGTTCTCTCTGTGAATATACATGTAAAGTGTAATTTAATCCTCTGTATTTTCAGCATCATTACTCTTCAGTCTTACACATTTTCTTATAAATCAGTAAAACTAGTTGTTATTTGTCGGTGAGATATACATAGAGGCTAAATGATTCCCTGAAGTAAAACTTTGACAACATGTCCAACTTTTCAGGAATATTAATTTAACATTTTGTGTTCGTGTTCGGAGCCGAATCTCTCTCAGGAATAGGCCCTATCTGTTTCCAAAACATGGCTATTATTCTGATGTTTACCGTTGTCAATATTTCATTTTCCACTGAGGATGGTTGCAATTACATGTTATTTCAGTCAAAATTGCTTTAGTGTTTCTGGACTGATAGAAAAAAGACAAGGCGAATATCAAAATGAATTCATTAAAGCCTGTGCCGTCGACTGCATTGCCATTCCCACTAAAGGCCGAGCGCACGGGATCATCTGACCCTACACGTGCGACTAAAGTCACATGACACTGATACTGAAATATGGGCTATATGAGACCCTGGACCATGATCTTTATGATTTTTTGATCATTTTGACCCATACAATGTGTTGTTACAAGGGTCGTGTATGCATAATTGAGGAACCCTTGTGATTAGCGCCTCCGGTGGCCGCGGAGAGAACTGCTCGTCCACCGATGAGGTCATCAAAAACACTTGTGGTATTTAGTTATTTCGTATATAATACAGTTTGATTATGTATATTCGAGGCTACAGGATCAATAGTGAGATGGCAGAACATGTGTACCTCATCTAGTGTGTTGAATCCCACGCGTGAGAAGAGTGTGTGTGTGTTTGCCTCAGATTGCCGCGTTCAGACGTCGACGGCTCCATATTCCCGCTCTTTAACTCTACTGACATTTCCCCCTCGAGGAATGAATCTCATTTCACTACAATTAGCGCATCAGCATCCAGGGAATGACCTTCTCGGGCATTTCGGCTTGTTGCTTTTCATAAATGTGCCTGGAGTGTGTTCGTGCCGCTGACAGAGCGCATATATTACTGTAAAACACCCCGCGATTCAATCCCGGCGGCTGCAGTCGTGTCGATATAAATGGCCCATTCATCTGTAATTCTGTTTGCGTTTGGAGAGTTTTTCCAGAGATCCCTCGAGTTAAAGAGTCTGATGCTGTTCAGATCATTTCAATGGGATTAAAAAGCTTTTTATTACCGTTATAAATGGGTTAGTGGATAAATGTCTATAAAGGTTATGAATGCAGGTATGCTGGAAATGAATTACTAAGAAACGAGAGGGATTACCAGTAAAAGAAGTATACTTTTACATGCTTGAAAAAAGATGTGTCCTTGTTACACGTTACATGTAGTTGCTAACAGTTATGCATAGGCTAATTACATGCAACCCTTAATTTAACCCTAACACTATATGTAGTTATGACTCTGTACTTACACTGTGACAATGACACCTTAAAACAAAATGGAACCAAAAAGACTATTTATCACATAAATAATTCACTTTAAAAATTTTGAACATGTTATTTACAATTAAATGAAAATGTAGTAAATGTATATTAAATGCAATTAGCTGAACTTGGATGTGCTTTTTGATAATTCTATTGTCTCTGAAATATGGTGTTTAAGTGTCCTGACAAGCATTTAAACTAAATTATGCTTTATTGTGGTTTCTATTGAAACGTGCATGCCATATTTAAATAGATTTATAAGTGCACGTTTGAATGATTGCGTTGCAGTTTAGTGCTTTAAAATAGCCTATATTAACTCGACATGTAATAACAAATAACACAAGCGAGTTAAAATTGACACAAAGATCAACGTCATTTAAAATGAACTTTTAAAAATGGTCATGAAATAATCTTTAAAAGCGATGCATGTAATTCAGTGTTAACGTCTTGTTTATTGAATATATAGATCATAAAGCGTTGAATGTCGGGTGTGTGTGTGACAGACAAACACAGCTTTTGATATCAACACACTCTTCTTATTTCCCGACAGACTTACACACACGATTCCCCTGTCGGAGTGCTTCTGTGGCTGGACTGTGTTAATGTCCCTCGATCCATCCATCTTGCGCGATGTCATCATCTGACGGAGTCGGTGGATCAGGTTCTCCTTTATGCACTTTATGGCCCTTTATTACCCACAATGCATCTCAGGTTTCAGGGGAAATGGGCCGGTGTATCCGGTGCCAACGGTGAGTTGAAGAACCACAGATGCACCACAGGAACACCGCTAAGTGCTCAAACGTGTGTGTGTGTGTGTGTGGATGAAGAATGAGACGTTGCCGACCGCAGATATTGAACGAGAATGACAACAATCCGTCATAAACCTGAAGTGAGTCTGAAAGCTGGTAATGTGAACACCTTCCAGTTCTTATACGTGATGTCATCGTCATCATCATCTCTTCCCCTCCTCATCAGTGAACATTAACACATTAACAGTAATAAATGAGCAAATCCATTACAGGAGACTCTGCATATAGATAGCCTGATTATGAGAGCGCCGGCCGCTCATTAGCATAACTTGCAGGGGCTGCTGGGTAATTATGAATCCATACCTGTTTAATGTGGTCAGTCAGTGTCCAATTACACGACTTTAGAGATAAAGAGAAGAGATGGCCTTTGCTATACTCTATACACCCTCGTTGAAAAGAAGTGAACTTAATTTTCCTTCCTGTGCTGCAGTCCTCATATATATAAGTATATTTTTAATATTGTACTGAACGTGCACTTGTACACTGTTGCAAGTCTTAAAAGTAAAAATGACATACAGATTATACAATATTAACAAACTTTTCTGGTTATTTTTCAGTTGCGTGAGGTCACGGTTCATCAATAAGCGATGCGTCTTCACACACTTCATTACTGCAACGGTCCTGTAGTGTGTTGTTTCCACTCTCTCTGCACTCGTTTAGTCTTGTGATTTTAAAGTCTGCAGGATGTTATTTGTGTTATTGTGAACAATTCGTTACATTTATGCATTTAGCAGATGCCTTTATCCCAAAGAACTTACACTGCATTCAAGATGTAGATCAGCAGTGTTGGGGGAACTAACGCATTGCAGTATTGCATGTACTGAATGTGTTTGTGCAAGTGAGATGAGTAAATGCATGTAGTTTCGAACTAAAATAACGTGTTTACACACACACACACACCTCACTTTACTTCTCTCAACTTGGGGACAGAAGAGCTGTCAGTCAATAAATGTGAAACTGAAAAGTAACCAGAATTACACTGAAAAAAATGTGGAGTAGGATTTACTTTTCCAACTTTTTCCACTCAGAAAATGCTAGTAATTTTTTCAAAGATTTGCCAAGTAAAAACCTAAACATATTTATCAGTAGCTTTAATTAGAAATCTGAAGTTAAAATTTACTTGGAATATGGAATTAAGTAAACTTTAATTTAGTTAAGTGAAAGTAACAAAGAATATAAGTAACTTGGCTAGTAAAAGGTTGATTAATGTCGATTTAGTTGTAATTTCCTTTGCATTACGTTTCACTCAAACAATTTTATTGAATTATACCAGTCATTTATAGTATGTGTTTTACTTAGCCTATAAGTAATTTATACTTCATCATGTCAGATGCAAAGACCTCAATACTTGGTAGACAATACACATTTGATGGATCGTTTTTGTGTTTGAATGTGTCATTTTGAGCAGAAAATTTCCTCAAAATGTCACAAAATGGCAAGTTACTAATCAACAAAATCAATGATAAAATAGTGTAAATACAGCTGGAAACCAGTGAAAAATGAACCTCATTAATTATTCAAGGTCCAGTGCATGTTGGGAACCCCAGTATCAGAAAAGTTGAGTAATTTTTACTTTATTTTATTGAGTTCATATTTATGCTTTCATTTCTACTCTGATACTAGTACTGATATGGAATTTACTTAGTTGTTTTTTTTATTCTTGCCTGAACTAACTTTTTCTTGTAAGTTACATTGGGTTTTTTCCAGTAGTATTTACCTTACCAAAAAAAAAAAAAATAATAATTTTTTTCAGTGTACCTTTTTTTTTTAAGTAATTTGATTACGTAACTCGGGTAAGAGTGAGTTATCCCAACACTGTAGCCTATTAGTTCATGCATGGGAATCAGAGCCATAACCTTGGTGTTGCATTTTCCAAAAAAGAAAGAAAATGGCTCTGACTCTGTGAAATTGTTCACCTGATTAATGTTTTAGCCTACTTTACTGATATTCCTACTTGCTGTTCTCTCGGGTTGTAAAATAATGACAGCGGACATCACCAGAGTGCTTTAGGAAATGCATCGGCGAGACCCAGACAATAAAACATAAATCCGGCTTTGATGTCGCCCGTCGTCATGGAAGCACAGCTTGATTTCCTGCAACACACGGATGCGTTTATGAATGGAAACATCACTCGACTGATTGTTTTAAATGGACGCCCTGTCGACATGTGAGATAGGACAGGAGCCTCCTTTAACAAGCGCCCTCCCTCGTTCTTCAGCTTCTGGCTGTAATCATCATCGCAGAACGGCTTCGGCCCAATCAGCTGGTCACTGAGGGACGCTCGCGCGGGCAAGAAAGGCAATTTAAATCAAAAAGCAAGCTGTCGGCTATCTAATCCGTTCTTCCTTCCTCTGTAACGATGCTTCACTAGCTCTCTGTGAGCCGAAGACGCGATTTCTGGTTGTTTTCTCTCAACTGGCCGTCGGCGAACACTAATTAATTGTTAACGAATCCCTGTGGAATGAAGAATAATGGATGCTGAGCTTGAACTCTCAGAGACAGAGACCTCGGGCTTCAGATGCTTGTCTGTGTCATGAACACTTCTCATAAGTGTCACATTGCATTGAACATGGCTTTTGAATTTGCATTGGATTTGAATTCTGTCCAAACTGGATGCAAAATATGATTTTGAATTGCTTGGCTGTGATTATGATTTGGTTGCGAGTGCAGTCTCCGCCCACACGTTCTTCTGATTGGCTGTGACTTTTGATTGATTGATTGATGTTTGCCTGTGCAATGTATGCTTATTCAGGGTTTTTTTTACACAAGGAGTGTATCTATTGTGATGCTGTCAGCCCTTGTGTGTGTGTGAAACACCATGCCTGTGGGCACTGGAGCGTGAAGCTCTCTATATAGGGGACTTCTTCCCCACAGAAGATATGTATGCCAGAGAGAGATAGAGAGAGAGATGGCTTGTTGAACTGATGAACTGAAAGGTGTGTGTGTGAGTGTGTGTGTTGAACAGGATGGCTTCAGTTCTCCAGGAGTGATCCCCACAGAGAGGAGCTCAGGTCTCCTGAATGATGTGCTGATTGATGATCCTCACACACACATTTCTCCTCGGACGCTTCCGGGCCGCTCCATTTGAAAGCATAATTCATACCTATGTGGAAATTAGGTGTCTCGGACTGGGGCGCTCGGAGAAAACTAATAGAGGATATGACATGTTTTATGGACGAGTGAAAGTGAGGCAGGAGTCTTCATCTATTAAGATGAAGGGTTGTGAATGAATATAGAGCATTTTTTTCATCAGCATGATGGGAAGAGATCCTGAAGCAGTCGTGGTTCAGTCCAGGTGAAAGTGATCTAAAAGAGCCTCCAGTTTCATGTAAATAAACGTAAAAACCTTTAAAGGGATAGTTCACTTTGAAATACATTTTTGATATGTTTTAGCTTACCTCAAGGGCATCCGAGATGTAGGTGTCTTTGTTTCACATTTTTCAGTCACCGTTTTTGTCATGTGTTTGTTTACTGTGTGATCATGAGAAGATCCAGATCTTCTCTATATCAGTCTCAGTGTTTCTGAACTCCTGAAACGCCTCCACTGTAGTCTCGAGCTGAACGAACACGTCACAATAATCCTCATTATAATAATTAATGCGCAGAATAAAGGGGCGGGGCCTGGTTGAGTTAGTTAGTACAGTAGTGTGTTAAACTGGTGGTTATGGAAAGGGGCGGGACATTTCCCAAGCACACTCGAAGCGCTCAACCAATCACAACTGCTCCAGCCGACCAATCAGAGCACAGTGTGCTTTCAGAAGGAGGGGCTTCATAGAGACAGGAAGTAAACAGAGCGTTACTGACAGACTGGGAAGAGAGGAGCCGCAACACTGGAGAATAATCAACATTCAAGCAGGAAAACCTGTTCTACACTCTTAGAAGAAAAGGTTCTATATAGAACCTTAAAAGGTTCTATCAGCGCTACGTATTTGGAACCCTTAAAAGACTCTTAAAAAAGGGTTCCTCTGGGTTCTATATAGAACCCTGGGGTTCCGTACTTGGCCAATAGAACCTTTTACCAAAAAATATATAGAACCATTTTGGAGTTCCATATATGAAGCGGGGGATGGAACCATTTCTGGTTCTAAATAGAACCATTTCTTCCTGAAACAACTTTGTGGGAGGGCGTAATGGCTTCACTGATGTTTATGTTTTTTTAATAAGATGTGGCCACTCACATGTACCGTGTCGAAGGTGTAGCATAAATATGTTGTATTTTATGAACTAATCTTGAGGAAGATTTGAGAAAATAACACACAGCACCTTTTTAAAGTAGATTCTTCCCTCATTGGTTTGGGGAATGATTGATCCGGGCCGTTCCTCACGCTCGCTGTAAACATGTTCCGGCGGTGAGTCGCGGAGTGTGAAGTCAGCTAGTCAGTGGGAAACCTGGGAAAGTAAACACACACACACACACACACACTTCACCTGTGCTGATAAGATGCTTATCGTGACGCGGGCTGTGTTTATCTGGTGTTGTGTTAGCCTTTAGCCTCCACAGCTTCACGGTAATCCTTCATCATCAGCTTCACACGGGAGATCTGCAGGCGTTCACACACACGTTATATTCACACACACGTTTAGTCTCATATTAATGCACATATATCATATTATGCCCATCTGAACCAGTTCTCTGAGCGAACCGTGTGACGCTCGAAGAGACTCGACTTCAGTAGATTGAGTCTTCTTCATCAGTCTCCATCTCTCCTTCATTACAGTGATTTGACAGATTGATGAGTTCCAGCTCTCCTGCATCTTCATCTCATCTTCATTTTCTCTGTTTTTTAATGTCTGCTTCCCTATTGTTTTCAATATCTCCTCCTCCATGAGCTCATTACACACAGTGTTTCACGAGCTGTAGTTTCACTAACTGATCTCAGAACTGTCCGTGACACACGCGGGTCAGTCGCTCACTTCTTCTGTGTGGATCTTTCAAATGATTCCCAAATACGAAATATAATAATAATGCACAAAGATTTAGTTTCGTTTGGCATCGTCGTGTGTGTGACGGTCTGTGGATCCACGACTGTGCCGGAGCCAGTTAACATTTCATGCTCATTTTTCCCTCTAAACTCATATTATGTTTTTTTGTTTTTGTCTGAGAGATTGATGACACAAATATAGCAGATTTAAAGTGGTTCTGCATGAGTGTGTGTGTGTGTGTGTGTGTGTTCCCCCAGGCTCCTCGTAGAACAACGGCGACAAGCAAAGTCAATTGAGTTTCTTTGTTCTTCACCTGTGAATCTCAATAAGACTGATAGTTGACATTTGAAGATTGGCTAGTTTTGCAATCGATCTGCGTCTGTGACACGGACACAACACACACGTATGTGGAAAGATCTCTCTCTCACACAAACACACACAATTCTCATGTTTATTCTCAATCTCAGGAGCTGTTTACTGTCACACACACAGTTTATGTGTCCCCTATTAACCCAAAGGACGGATCGCCTCGTCTCAGCGGGTCACACACATGATGTTATTCGTACGTCAGGGCCTAAAATAGCCGTACGCCGTCGCACGAATCATCCGTCAATATCTGCTGTCTCGTTTGCTGGAAATGTTTTTGTTTTTCAGTGTTTATGAGCTGCGAGGGAACACTGAGAAATGTATTTGCTGTCGGGTGAAATTAGGTGGCAGAAGGCTTTTCAATTAACTGCATTTCACGTGTCACTTTACATCAGGACGAGAGCAGAGCGAGTGTGTGCCGTCGCCGAGAGACAAACCCACGCTGAGACGGACACACACACACCTGAGCCGGGGGTTGGTCACGACATTTACCGCATCGAGACGACAACATGTGACGAACTCTACCAAAGCCTGAATGGATCTGCAGTGGTGAGGTTACAAGTAGCAATTACGAGTTCGACAATGTAAAAAATTATCGTGTTTTTAACGGTAAACGACTGTAAAAATGCTACTGCTAATTGTTTTATAAAGTTTCTGTGCTACATACGGTGAATTACAGTAAAATACCGTTAAATTTACAGTTTTTGGAAGTGAAAGCCATTTTTTTAATTCACAGTAAAAAATCGTAAATTAACATTTCAACACTTTCAACGCTTCACATTGGATGTATGTTGGTTGAGACAACTGTTTTTCTTCGTTTTGTAATCAGAATGTTACATTTAATGGTTATTGCATTTGAAAAATGTCATGTGTGTTACCGTAGTGATAAGTGTGTGTTCCGTACGTTAGTATTAACTCAGTTTCTGGAAAACCTGTTTGTGATGAGCTTTGATTGATCATGTGACTCTGATCTCCCCTGTGATTGGTCGTTGTCAGTGTATTACAATGAAACAACAGATATTAGCACTTCAATAGTTGGTCAATTAACATTATATCAGGTAAAGCTGAAACTTGAGCAAAAACTGTAATTTTTTACAGTACATTTGTTTTTACGGTACATTGGTTTTTTTACCGTAAATTTAACAGAATTTATTTGTACAGTGTACGAGGGCATAAGCGCTTTTTAAAAGTTGTAATCTCAAAGTTACGGGACGGCGGGAACTCGGCTGTTGTCACGACAATCAAAGTCACATGGAGCGACTGACATGAGGATGGTGTTTAGTGCATTCAGTTGTCATTGCGTTCACTTTCTGACGAATTTACACACGCCAACATACTGACGGATTTTTAAAAGGCGCCCAAAAGCACGGCATTAGTACTCTAGTCAATTAATATCATATCAGGTAATGATGCCAATTTAAGTTAACTCTGTAAAACCCCAAATGTTATTGTCTTTTTTTACGGTACATTTCTGGCAACCACAGCTGCTGGTTTTTTTTTTTTTTTTTTACCGTAAATTTAACAGAATTTATTTTGACAGTGTACGAGGGCATTTTTACAAGTTGCGATCTCAAAGTTACGCCGGGTTACGGGACAGCCAACATACTGACGGATTTTTAAAAGGCGCCCAAAAGCACGGCATTAGTCCTCTTCTGTCACAGCTCTATACTCTAAGAAACAATTGCAGCCCTATTTATTATGACAAAGAGCATCTCGAAGAGCATGAAGATGACGTGGAGTGCTGTGATCAGCTGCCGCCGTAATAATGCCATCATGCCGGATGAGTTACGTCTGCTAATGGGCTCTCAGCTCAGATTAGAGTCCCGCTGCCGTGACTTTAGTTGAATGGAAATGTTGCAGTAGTGTGTTTATGAGCTTACACTATATTGTGAGAAAGATTTGCCACTGAACTATTGGCACAGTTGAGGCATTACATCATCGCCGGACTCAAATGCACACGGGCACATACAGAAACAATTTCTTCGGTGTAATAAAGCCAGTCCTGGCGGATCAATAAATGCCTCTTGGGCTCCGAAATCATTGTTTCTTTGATGAGAAATTCTTTTTTCTGACCCATTATTGATTGAATGAATGAATGTCAAGTCTGTGTTTTATAATAACTTGATAACGGCTGTCCTAGAGCCGGCAAAACCCATTTATTTCAGACATTATCATCCTCAGACTGACTCAAACCCAATCAGATTGATTAGTCACATGATATTGGCAAATATGGCAGATTTCAACTCGTTCACGTCGGTCCTGCATCATGAGGTGTGTATGATGTCATGTCAACAATGATTAATTGACAGTGAACATTTACATTTATTAGTCATTAATTAATTAATTATTCCGGTCAGCAGAGGGGATTGTGTTCTCTTTGAGGTCTATCGTCTGGGTGAGTCACTGAATCATTTACTCAAATGATTCATTTATTCAACTGAGGTACATTGGAACAGGCCTGTCGTCTGAGTGAGTCACTGAATCGTTTACCCAACTGATTCATTTATCCAACTGTTTTATATTGGAACAGGCCTGTCATCTGAGTGAGTCACTGAATCATTTTCTCAACTGATTCATTTATTGAACTGTTGTACATTTGAACAGGCTCGTCGTCTTAATGAGTCGCTGAATCATTTACTCAACTGATTCATTTATTGAACTGTTGTACATTTGAACAGGCTCGTCGTCTGAGTGAGTCACTGAATCATTTACTCAACCGATTCATTTATTGAACTGTTGCATATTGGAACAGGCCTGTCGTCTGAGTGAGTCACTGAATCATTTACTCAACGATTCATTTATCCAACTGTTGTATATTGGAACAGGCCCGTCGTCTGAGTGAGTCACTGAATCATTTACTCATCTGATTCATTTATTGAACTGTTGTGTATTGGAACAGGTTCATCATCTAAGTGAGTCACTGAATCATTTACTCATCTGATTCACTTGTTGAACTGTTGTATGCGCTATCACACAGTCAAGCTGCGTTCATGTTCCTTCTTTCTTGTCAGAAATGGTCCCGCCTGTTGCAGGATGATGTGTGACGCCCTGAGGTAATGCTGATCAGTGTTGATGAATCTAGTATAATGTGGTCATCATCATTAGTGTATGTTCCCGCCCTCTCCATCTTCCCGTCGTTCGGAGGAGTGTGTGTGAAATTGATTATCCTCCTCCAGTTCAGTCTGAAAAGTCACTTTGGGATTAGAAACACGGAGAGCTCTCCCAGACTGTAATGTGATTATAAAGCGCAGGGTTTGTGACACCGCTCCGTCCCGCGGGAGAGGGGTTATGTGAGGGGTTTGCAGGTCTCGTGTCTCTTGAATTTAGAGAGCGCTGGACTGTCGACTCACCGCATCGATCCCGATGTTGAGGAGCACACTAGTGTTGGAATAGCAATGCGGAGCTGCAGGACACTGATGGAAACTCCCATTAGTGTGAGATATGGCTGAGTGGGAATCTCACAGGGAGCCTCAAACAAGCGTATAAACACACGTTTTCCATCGTAAAATAAAGCTCAAACGGAGATAGCCTACTCTAAAAGACTATATATACTCTAAAATACTCTATATACTCTAAAATAAATAGCCTACTCTAAAATATATAGCACACTCTACAATATATACTCTAAAATATATAGCACACTCTAAAATATATACTCTAAAATACTCTATACTCTAAAATATATAGCCTATTCTACAATATATACTCTAAAATATATAGCCTATTCTACAATATATACTCTAAAATAATCTATATACTCTAAAATATATAGCCTACTCTACAATATATACTCTAAAATAATCTATATACTCTAAAATATATAGCACACTCTAAAATATACTCTAAAATACTCTATTTACTCTAAAATATATACTCTAAAATACTCTAAAATAAATACTCTAAAATACTCTATACTCTAAAATATATAGCCTACTCTACAATATATACTCTAAAATAATCTATATACTCTAAAATATATACTCGAATATACTCTAAAATATATACTCTAAAATACTCTATACTCTAAAATATATAGCCTACTCCACAATATATACTCTAAAATGTATAGCATACTTTAAAATATATACTATAAAATACTCTAAAATATATAACTACTCTAAAATACAAAGTCTAAAATACTCTAGTCTAAAATATATAGCCTACTCTACAATATATACTCTAAAATATATAGCCTACTTTAAAATGATCTAAATATCGTCTAAAATTCTAAAATAATAGAGGATATAGTGAAAAATTAAGACAGGTTTAAATTGTTTAGATGAAGGTTTCTCTTTCATCATGTGCCACTTATAGATGTACCGGTAACACTTATAATAAGGTCCACTAATATTAACTAAGGTTAACATTAGTTAACATATTAACTAGCGGGATCTATTAATTAATACCACAGATTGCTCTGGTCCGAATCAGTGATGAGTCGATGAAGCGAACCGAAACGCAGTCGCGCGACAGCATCCACGTCACTCTGCTCTTCGATTGGTCAGAATGAAGGAGCGAGAGATTCCCAGTTCTACGAAAGCCCGTTTCCCCGAGCGCTTCGCTAACACGGCCAACATCTGGCAGTCGTCGTGAGTGTGTGAAAGTTGGGGCCTAATATGACCATCAGAGCCTCACAACTCCGCGAGCTGCCATGCTAACAGTGCCGACAGGAGTCCTCGTCCCAGAATGCAGTGCGGTCTACGGCAGCTCGTCTCGTCCGGAAACACACACACACACACACACAGATCTCTGGCGTCTCTCCATCAACACTGACCTTTAGTAGATGTATTGACCGGTCACCGTATTCCTCTGCCGCTAATGCCGAGTCAACACCATTTCCCACCCGTATTTACCCAGTAAACACTCACTAAGCCTGGGTTTGTTTACCTCCTTTTCACACAAACACACACACACACACACACACACATTTGTTTCTCGAAACATGATGTGTGAATCTCCTGCGCAGTGGAACGGATCGTCCTTGAGCGTCTACAGGCGTATTGATTCTGTGTGTGTGTGTCTGTGTGATGGGTAGGTTTAGGGGTCGAGTTAGTATGTTTATGTGTGTGTGTGTGTGTGTGTGATGGGCATGTTTAGGGGTTGGGTAGTGTGTGTGATGGGCACATTTAATATTAAAGTTAAAGTATTAAAAAGGGAATAATCGTCCATGGAGAGTGTGTTGATATGAGACCGGGCATCAGTGAACACAGCACACACAGCTCCAGATTAATCATATGATATTAATAAACCAATATTATGATCATGTTTAGACTGTAGATTCGAACTACAGAAGTTCTGAAATATGAAGATATTATAAACATTATAACATTATGGATTTTCTGTAAAGCACTATGCAAAAAATAAAAAAATAAAAGATTTTGACTAATAACACTCTTCAGGGACTTATTCTTCTCACAATGTTTATGCAAACATTCAGCAAATATTAATAACATCATAAGAACGTTGTACTCAGAACATTTTCTCTCAACATTACAGAACATATATTAAGAAACGTTCAATTTTAAGAGCATTTTGTCCTAACGTTTAGATAACCTTTAGAGAACGTTATAGTGAATGTAATGGACTGCGCACTGTAGATAAACACGTCATAATTATATGATATTTAATGTGATTTTGACTGTCTGTGTCAAACAGGAACAGGGAAGTCCGGTTTGTGGACAGTAAATAATGACAGAACGATCATTTTCTTCATGGAAACATCTTTAATCCGGTTCTGAAGAAGAACTGGTTCTCGGTTCCCAAACCAAAACTGTTTTTATGTTCATCAACTGGCGGAAACAGCGTTCTGGTAACCATAATGACCATTAATGAAATCAAAATGGGAATATTGAATATTTATTGTAAATGATTTATAGGTGCACATCATTATTGAATTAATAATCTTGAATCAAAATAACAGCAGCATCTCTTCTCTTCTCTGATGACGAGGGCGGGGCTATAACCTGTCACTCACACCAGATCAGCCAATCCAACCAGCCAATCAGTTCCGCACAGACAGAATCAAGCCCCGCCCACAGGAACTTCCCTCTCATGAGGACTTCAAGCAAACAGCGGAGACTCCAGCACAGGGAAGTTAAACAGACGAACTATCTCTGTCGTTCCTCCATCTCTCTCTCTCTCTGTGTGTGTGTGTGTGTGTGTGTTCAAAGACACAATGTAACAGTTTAATCGCACTAACACACACTATCACACTGTCGTTCATCCATCTCTCTCTCTTTCCCTGTGTGTGTGTGTGTGTGTGTTTTCAAAGACATACTATATAACAGTTTAATCACACTGTCATTCGTCCATCTCTCTCTCACTCTCTCTCTGTGTGTGTGTGTGTGTGTGTGTGTGTGTGTGTGTTCAAAGACAAAATGTAACAGTTTAATCACACTGTGTTCCTCCATCTCTCTCTCTCTCTCTCTCTCCTTCTCTATTCCCAGACCTGGAAATCAGTCTCTCACACCACAGGCAGTGTCTTTGGCCGTCCTTGAACACACACGCGCACACACACTCACACACACAGACTGGAAAGAGTGTGTGAGCGTCCATCAGGGCGTTTTAGGCTTCAGGGACGACCATTTGTATTCCTGTCACACTGATAACACAGGGTGTTGTTTGTGTGTGTGTGTGATTGCACTGAATATGCACATATAGTGTGCTTCAAATCAAACTATTTTTGAAAGGTATGTGCAGATAATATAACAATAATGAAATAAAAGACAGTTAAAGGTGCAGTGTGTAATATTTAGCATGATCTGTTGACTGAAATGGAATATCATATACATAACTACCGTTGTGTTTTTATTACCTCAGAATGAGCGTTTCTCTCCACACACACACACACACACACCGCTTACATCGACATGTTTCTACGGTGGCCCTGAACGGTCAAGTGCGTTTCGTACGAAGGTAATATGATGCCATAAAGAATCGTGAGATTGGTGAAAGTGTACACAGGATTGCAAGCATACACAAGATTGGTGTGTGCAAGAGAAGATTTGTAAAGGTGTACATCGCCTTTCAAGTGTAAGAAAAAATATTTGCAGCATTTTATTGTTATCCGTTCCATAGGTGTAATACATGTATTGTGAAACCGCAGATCATGCTAATGCAAAGTAAATATGATCTGTATTCTTCTGACTTCCGAAAATCAACCTTTGTTTAAAAAAATAAACGGTTGCAAAAGTCTAAATGACTTGTTTACATGCGGCAGAACAGTTCCCGAAGTACCCCGGAGAGGAGAGGGCCGGACTAACTGATGAAGACCGAGACTCAAGGGTTAAACTGTTGCAGTGGATATACAAAAACTTTGCTTTTAAAGACTTATAACAGAAATAATATACTTCAAAAGAGTACATTTAATTGTATGCTATTCATAGTTATAGTTATTGACTCTATTATAGTTAAAATATATGTTAAAGGTGCATTGTGTAATATTTAATATCTGCTGTCTCAGGCGACGACATCACTTCCTGTCGGCCACCGTGACTTCTGCTGGGTGAGATTCACAACCTCTAAAAAGCACACACTGCACCTTTAAATGCTCTTAGGATTGTTGTCAACTGAGTGTGTATGTGTGTGTGTGTGTGTGTGTGTCTGTGAGAGAGAGTGAAGGACCTCATCCATCATGAGTCTGTCAGAAGCTCTTTAGTGACTCTGTCTCGGTTCTCCTTCCTCTTTGAGGATCCAGACCTTTACCCCTCAGTGAGAAGCTCATCAGATCCTTCCTGGGCGGGTGATGAGACAATACACACACACACACACTTAACATTTCAAAAACTTGAAGCCTTTAATGTTCCAACCGGAGCCAGAAAGATGGAGAGACTCGAGAGGAAGTGACGACATGTAGAACAAACTTCTGAATGGTTAGTTGAGTTTATGAAGCTTATGTGTCATCATCTTCTAGTCATTGATTATCATATTCTTTCTTGATGATCTATAAAACTTTCTTGGGGGCGTGGCTTATGTAAATTTTAGTGTTAGTGATGTCCCATGAAGAAGCTCGTTGTAGTTCCTTCCAGCCGTTTGTTGTAGTTCTTAAAAAGTGATTTCTGTAAAAGCAAATCTCTCCCTTTGCTTTGAACTTTGAGCGTCGTAACTTTGCAGATGTTGTTTATCCTCTAACAGCGACATTATACACTAACTACAGCTTGAAAAGTGAAATCAAAACTGAAATCAGTTTTCAGAAGTGTGAGAAGTAAAGAAGGATGCACGCCATATTTAACAAACAAACAAATGCAGTGCTTTCTCTTTCCTTCAATCCTTCCATCCTATTTTAGCTTTGCTATCTGAAACTGTATTTTGAGCACTTTGTTTGTTCGCTCGCTGTATTCTTCAGTAAGTTGCTTTGGATAAAATGCAAATGCTAAATAATATTTTCTATAACTTTATATGAACATTAGTAAAACATTCTCACATTACATTTGCACCAGACAAACGTGCCATGATGTTGGGTCTACTGTGTGTATTTACATTGGAATTTGGTGCTTTTTTTATTTATTTAACCTTTATTTAACCAGGTTAGTCTCAGTGAGAAGAGAGACCGGGCCAAGACAGAAGGACAGATTAGATCACACAATCACAAAACAAACACACAACATTTCAATTAAATAAAAGTGGCATTAATTAAAACACTTGCACGTGTGGATGGACTCTGAAAACACAATCCTCAACGTCTGACTTCCTAGTGTAGATTAAAAAAATCACTAATTCACTTGACAGTGGATAGATTGTGATTTCCGCGTGTAGTAAACTCATCTGCACGCCGTTTCACAGCTGTGAGCCGGTCAGAATCCTCTGAGGATAAATCATGAGTCTATTATCCAGAGAAAATCACCACGACTACTTTTCCGTCATTGCAATTTTATATTTCATTGCAGAGTATAAAACAGACACACAAAAAAAGGAAAAGTGCTCTTCAACTCCATTTAGGTGTGTGTGTGTATATATGTGTGTGTGTGTTCACGGGCCTGTGAATGATAAATAAGTCATTTCCCTGTGTCTTGTCAGGGCGAGTGAGCGCATGTCGTCCTGGTTGTCTGAGGATGATTAGACACTGAGGATGATGGATGATGGTGTGTGTGATGAGACGTGTTCGGGCCACACACAAACACACACACCAGCTGCCGATTCACCGCAGAGATGACCAACACGAGGCTCATTAACCCTCACACACAGGCTAAACTACTTATCGGATGACATCTGTAGATAAGAGCGCTGGTTTTTATGTCACTTGCTCAATTTCCCTTGGCAGCGCCTGAGCATCCCTGTAGCGGCTCATCTCCGAGACATTACGCCTGAACATCCCTGTAGCGGCTCATCTCCGAGACATCATGCCTGAGCATCCCTGTAGCGGCTCATCCCCGAGACATCACGCCTGAGCATCCCTGTAGCGGCTCATCTCCGAGACATCACGTCTGAGCATCCCTGTAGCGGCTCATCTCCGAGACATCACGCCTGAACATCCCTGTAGCGGCTCATCTCCGAGACATCACGCCTGAACATCCCTGTAGCGGCTCATCTCCGAGACATCATGCCTGAGCATCCCTGTAGCGGCTCATCTCCGAGACATCACGCCTGAGCATCCCTGTAGCGGCTCATCTCCGAGACATCACGCCTGAGCATCCCTGTAGCGGCTCATCTCCGAGACATCACGCCTGAACATCCCTGTAGCGGCTCATCTCCGAGACATCATGCCTGAGCATCCCTGTAGCGGCTCATCTCCGAGACATCATGCCTGAGCATCCCTGTAGCGGCTCATCTCCGAGACATCACGCCTGAGCATCCCTGTAGCGGACTAGCGGCTCATCTCCGAGACATCACGCCTGAGCATCCCTGTAGTGCTCATCTCCGAGACATCACGCCTGAACATCCCTGTAGCGGCTCATCTCCGAGACATCATGCCTGAGCATCCCTGTAGTGCTCATCTCCGAGACATCACGCCTGAGCATCCCTGTAGCGGACTAGCGGCTCATCTCCGAGACATCGCGCCTGAGCATCCCTGTAGTGCTCATCTCCGAGACATCACGCCTGAACATCCCTGTAGCGGCTCATCTCCGAGACATCATGCCTGAGCATCCCTGTAGCGGCTCATCTCCGAGACATCACGCCTGAGCATCCCTGTAGCGGACTAGCGGCTCATCTCCGAGACATCACGCCTGAGCATCCCTGTAGTGCTCATCTCCGAGACATCACGCCTGAGCATCCCTGTAGCGGACTAGCGGCTCATCTCCGAGACATCACGCCTGAGCATCCCTGTAGTGCTCATCTCCGAGACATCACGCCTGAACATCCCTGTAGCGGCTCATCTCCGAGACATCATGCCTGAGCATCCCTGTAGTGCTCATCTCCGAGACATCACGCCTGAGCATCCTTGTAGCGGACTAGCGGCTCATCTCCGAGACATCACGCCTGAGCATCCCTGTAGCGGCTCATCTCCGAGACATCACGCCTGAGCATCCCTGTAGTGCTCATCTCCGAGACATCACGCCTGAACATCCCTGTAGCGGCTCATCTCCGAGACATCACGCCTGAACATCCCTGTAGTGCTCATCTCCGAGACATCACGCCTGAGCATCCCTGTAAGTCATTTATTTTAAATATATTCAATTACACATTTTACATATTTTTTCTATTTTTGATCCTCTAAACAACACATTAGTGAGCAAATCAGTGTTTTTGAACGAATTGTGTCAATTAATCGCTCATAAAGACTCGCACCTGTCGCCACCTACTGGTGTATTAATGCAAACTTCAGAAAGATTCGATGAGTTCAGATCGCCTTTGTGAGTCGCATGCCAAGACGGACTAGTGTCTCAAATCAATCCCTAATGAAGTTTCATTTCTGTTAAGATGCCGTCTCAGAAGCGTTTTGGACAGAGCGAATGTGTTCTCAACGGCGGATGTTCATAAGAAGCATCAAATGACGGGAAATAAATGACAGGTTTGATGAGAGACTCCTCATGCAGGCCCCTCTCTCTCGCTCTCATCTGGACACACACACACGTGCTGTTTAGCAGTCCAGTGAGTAGGCCGTGTCACGGTCAGGACGCTGTGATTGGGAATAATTAGCGCTGGGTGATAGAACGAGCCCACCGGGACTCATTCCAGCACAATATATTTAATTGAACTAAATGATACAGGAGAATAAATCAGCCGGCCATGTCGAGCTGTCCAAGATATAAAGGAGCCGGACAGAAGCTCCGCAGAGCATTCAGCGACGTGTGTGTGTGTGTGTACTTCAACAGAAAAGGATGAGAGCAGAGATTGATACATACTGTCTCTTCAGTCCGGTGTTCATGAAGAACATCAGATAACCAGGGGTTGGAGTTGATAGTAGACAGATATAGTCTAGAAACGAGAGAGTGAGTGCAGGTTATGTCTGAAAGTGATGGTAGACGCCTGCGGTTGGCATTGAAAAGAGAGTGAGTTGATGGTATTCGGTGAAACGTAAGACCACTGTTTACAGATTCCCGGTTCTGGCGTCCCACAACACATCCCGCGGTGATCATTAGCTCCCGACATGGACCTGTGTGACGTAGAGGGATGATTCCCCACAGCCGTCCAAACACAGGCTGAAACAAGGGGAAATTTGGGCTGTCAGGGGTGGTCTACTGCTTTTTTTTTTCTTTGCATGATTGTGTTTATGGGGTGCAATATAATTTTGTTTTACACAAAATAGCATCGAACTGACTGGTTCAAACTTGATCAAATCGAAAAATAATGTCATAAAGTATATATACATGAAAAATACATTTACATCATTAGTAGTTATACAAAATTAAGGTCCATAATGTTTGTACGTGTTTGTCGTAGACACAAAATAGCATAACTAGTAGCCTATAGTGGCTATAAAGCCAGCGCTTGCATTTGGAAAATAAATCACAAGGCTACGTCTGGAATTATACATGCAAATACATTTAAAATGATGAAGTCTTAGCCTACTTACAGGTTGTGGCCCAACAACAGTTACTGCTGCCTCTGGTTTTAAAGGCAGGGCCGGCACTAGCCATTTGGGTGCCCTAAGCACAAATGCTTGGTGGTGCCCCCTTAACAACACTGGAACATTTAAAATTCAAAACTCTATTCTACCTTTAAAAGAGGTCTGATGAGGCACAGTATAATGATTCTGTACATAATTTGTAGGGCTGGGAAAAGATGAATCGCGATTAATCGCATCCAAAATAAAAGTTTGTGTCTACATTAATGATATAGGCCTGTGTGTGTGTAGGCTACTGTGTATAATTATTTTGTATATGTATTTAAGAAATATTTGTTATTTATATATAAAATATTTTAATTTATATATATATATATATATATATATATATAAATTATCTATTAATATATACAGTATATACAAGCAAATATTTCTTAAATATATATATATGTGTGTGTATATTATATATACAAAATAATTATACACAGTACTCATGTAGAAACTTTTATTTTGGATGTGATTACGCTTTTCCCAGCCCTAATAATTTGACAACTCCATATGAAAATATACAAACAGTGAGATTGTGTTTTTTTTTTTTAATTGTAGTTTCACCAATAGATGTCGCCCTTGGGCCTTTGACCGCATTATCCGATAGAACAACAACGAAAAAACATATGTAAGCGATCTTCCTTTTCTTCTCAAACAAACTAACTAACTGCATCTTAAACAGCCCAAGTAAAATAAAATAAAAAACCCAGGGAGAAACCCCCGGACCCCCGTTAAAATAAAAAATTCTACATGCAGGGCAAAGCCCTGGATCATTTGCACAACTAGCGACGCCCCTCTGGACATGCATACACGAAGCAAGGGTGCCTACAAAACTAACACTTTTATTTAAAACATTGTCTTACCTGCAAACAAGTATCATCCCACTGTCTCTTCTTTTTCCTTTTTTCCGCCCCCGACTCTTTAGAGGCCATGTCTGATGTCGATCAGGTGTCTGCCAAATTTGACACTGATTGAGGAACAGACCACTGCGAGGTGGGGAAGGGGGGGCACCAGAGGGAGAGTGGCACAGGAGATTCACCTTTTTCTCCACTAATTTGGTCTAGGCCTATATTACTTTTGTATTGCTTTTGTATATTAACATGCTTTAGACATATTGTATTTGTTATTTATACTAGTAGCCTATTGTGATGATTTTTCACCACCCAGATTTTTTGGTGCCCCCCCAAGCACTTGGTGCCCTACGCGCAGTGCGTGATGTGCGTGTGCGGAGCGCCGGCCCTGTTTAAAGGTAAAACTGCTTCATGTTTTAGTAACAGTTTCTTGTTGAATCCGGTGATTCTGGAAGCTGTCTCTCGTACACAGAAGACCTGACAGCTGTGTGAACACAACACACTCGATGAGTCGACGTGCCTCAGAAATATGCCCTTTCCTGCATATCCCGGAGGGAGGGTTGATGCAAATGTGTGGGTTAGTGACGTCTAAAACCCAGCTGTAGTCCCAATCGAGTCGTTTTTGTAGGCATTATACTTCCTGATTTTTAAAAGACGATATCTCTGCTTACACTGAACTTTCAGCGCTGTAACTTTGCAGATACTGTTCATGCACCAACAGCAACATTACACACTATTTAAAATCAAAAAATGAAATCGCAATCAACCCCCCCTTTAATAGACTTCTAACCAAATCCCAAGAATAGACTAGTCATCAATGAAATAATATGTCAAAGAAATGAAACCAAACAGCTTGTAATCACTGCTGACTTTGCTTACATGATGGAACAGCATACAGTACATTTAGCAAGTTATTTTGACAAAAACGACCAAATTCAAGGTTATTTTGGCTGGAAGTGTGTTCATCTCAGCCGGACTGGTCTATATCTGGTCTATAGTTAACCGAGACGGAGAGATGACGGCTATTGCTGGTTGTGTGCAAGTATAAGTTGCAGATTATGGAAGGTGCCGAGGTCTCACCAAAATGTGTGTGAAATAAATTAAAGTTTCTGATTCCTGAGTGCCAGTGGTGATGAACCATTTGAGATCAAATGAGTGGTTCATTTACAAATGATCATTTGTGTTGATATTATCCAGATATTTTACAGTTTATTCCAAGAGTCATGTGTCTCTCAGTTGTAATATACTGCATGTCTCGAACGAGAGTCGACTCTGACTGAACTGCCATGAAACGCCTCTGTTTTTGCCTGTAAATCAATCTGGCTGTAAACAACCAAACAACCACGACCTAAACAGCAAATAACATCACTATATATGAAGATAGCACTGCTTTTACAAACACTTACCATACGATGGAAATCTAATACTCAACAAGTTAGTTCAACTCCACACTGTCATGGATGGGAAAAGCCAAAGTAATAACCTTAATAACTGAGAATCCATACCTAATTAAAAGACAAACAAGGTATTGATATATCACAAAGGTTCTGGAAAGTCACCCAGGCGGGACATTAAAACACGGGCGGACGGTCAATACGTAATTAATATGATCAGAACAAAAGCCTAAAGACTCGCTGCTTCGTGTGATCCGTGAGAACAAACACACGCATGTTTTAGGATTGTGTCGATGGCTGTGTGTTTTCAGAGGTACGATAGTGCTAATATACAAGCAAGAGCTGGTGGTTATATATTTATTTATTTATATATATATCCATTTGGCAGACACTTTTATCCAAAGCAACTTGTATTGCATTTCAAGGCACACATTGACAGTCTTATCATGCTCTCCCTGGGAAAAACAGATCTAGGAGAACAATGAAAAGCGACGGCTAGAATCCCACATCAGTATGCGTGTCTTCCCTCACCGAGTTGGAGATCTGCGGCCGGATCAGTCGTGAACTTGATAACTTCTTGATGCGATGAACACAACTGATACTCGCATTAAAGGAGTAGTTCACTTTTAAATAAACTTTTGCTGATAATTTACTCGCCCCCGTGTCATCCGAGATGTCCATGTCTTTCTTTCTTCAGTCGAAAAGAAATGAAGGTTTTTGATGAAAACATTCCAGGATTTTCTCCATATAATGGACTTCAATGGGGTCCAAACGGTTCAAAAGACAGTTTCAGTGCAAACTGTTCAAAGGGCTTTAAACGACTCCAGATGATGAATAAGGGTCTTATCAAGCGAAACGATCGCTCATTTAATAAATAAATAACAAAGTTTAAGTTTTATAAGCTCAAATGCTCGCCTTGCTCTGTTCTGTGATGCGCGTTCGTGACTCTCCTGTTCGATCTCGTTCATCAAAATGAACAAATCTTTTTTCGAGTCATTTGGTTCATTCAACGAACGAAATGAACAAGCTGACTCGGAAAAAGATTTATTATAACTTTGTTATTTATTTATTAAATGAGCGATCGTTTCGCTTGATAAGACCCTTATTCATCATCTGGAGTCGTTTAAAGCCCTTTGAACAGTTTGCACTGAAACTGTCTTTTGAACCGTTTGGACCCCATTGAAGTCCATTATATGGAGAAAATCCTGGAATGTTTTCATCAAAAACCTTCATTTCTTTTCGACTGAAGAAAGAAAGACATGGACATCTTGGATGACACGGGGGACGAGTTAATTATCAGCAAAAGGTTTTTTTAAAAGTGAACTACTCCTTTAATGCACACGACGGCCATTTTCCTTTTGGGGTGCGAAAAAGAGAGAAGGGCGTACGACATCAGAACAACACCAGGGTGAGTAAATTATGACTTAATTCGCATTTCAGGGGGAACTGACAGTTTGGGAATGTTTCATTGTATCAAACATTATGGGAACATTACTTTAAAATGTTTTCTGGACATTCGTCAAACGTTAGACGGACATCCAGCTAAGACGTTTCGGGGGACGTTTGGAGAAAATAATTTTGAGAACATTGATAACTCTGAACGAATGCTCTGCGAACATGACTGGGAAAATGTTTGTTCATATCTTTGACAGAGCATTGCCTGTTATCAGTGTCTCCAGGAGGAAAACCAAATGCTTTCTTTTGGCTCGGCCACACACACACACACACACACACACACACACACACACACGGCGAAGACTGCTGAGCACACACGTACACCAGAAACTGACAAAATAATTACTAGCAATTCCAACTAATGCTGCCCAGAAACACTTGTGTTAAATACGTGTGACAGTGTTAGTGTGTCGTCAGCAGATCACACACACACACACACACACACACAATCACCCAACGGCTTCTCAGAGTCAGCCTTCATTATGAAAATACTACTTTTCTTATTAACAGCACAGGCATATGAGGATTAATATACATTGTGTGTGTGTGTGTGTGTGTGTGTGTGTGTGACGGTGATGGATCACTGCTGCTCGGTCCACTGTTTAGCCTCTGCACACAAGCTGACGCTCTCAACAACCTCTGACAAATGAAAACTCAGTCTCTCTCTCTCTCTCTCTCTCTCTCTCTCGTCTGTTCTTCATGTCAACATCTCCATCAGTATTGCACTGGTGTCGGTCTGACAGTGACTTCACTCCACTGGTCTCATGTGACGGACAGCTTATACATCAAACAACTGAAATGACTTGAAAATAGTGTGAGGAAATAGTTTAGAAGACGCTGCTAAAGTCAGCGAATAAAACACTGACACAATGATGAACAGGTAACAATAATATTCGCAATAACATCGTTTTACTGAATAATGAAGTAGACCCAATTTCTTCATTTATCTTCATACAGAACCTCAGTGTTTAACTGGCTCCTCTCTGCCGTCTCAGACGACATCACTTCCTGTCCGCCACTGTAACTTCTGTTGGGTGCGATTCACGACCTCACCACTAGATGCCGCTGAAAAGCACACACTGCACCTTTAAGAACAATGCTGTGTTTTTGCAGAAGAACGTCATCATCTCTCAGTGTAACGATTCCCACAGAATCAAACCCACGACCTTCATGTTGCCAGCGTGACGCTCTGCCACAGGACATCAACCTCTCCACGAGACCCTGTTGTGTTTGTAACACTGACATCACACACACACACACACACACTCACACATCTCTCTACGGGACCCTGTTATGTTTGTAACACTGACATCCAGCTCTGATTCCTCTATTTTATTACCCTGAGGAGTGATTACTTCCCTGGGTTGGAGAAGTATTGATTGAGATGCTGAAGAGACGAGCTACACACACACACACACACACACACACACACACGACTGGAAAGAAGAAACCGTGGATAATCATAGAGCTCTCCTGAGTGAAATGTCCGATGGAGCAGAAGAGGAAGGGTGAAGCCGTAACACACTGACAGCCGATATGAAGACTCAGAAACTCTCACCCCCCTTCAGGAAAGATGACCCACATCACCAGGTTGATACTTGTGTATTTATTTTTTTCCGTCTGACATTTGGGAAAATCACTTCAAATGGTAAATATGTGAACTTTTCCCCAGAAGATTGCAGCACGCTCCTGAGAAGAAGTGCTTTATGCAACATTCAAATGGACTTTAAATATCAGTGTGCAGTTATTGATGAAGCAGTCGGCATCATCATCATCATCATCATCATCATCACTGCTGTCAGACTGGACTGAGGATATGGTGTTTCTGTGAGACTTCATCATCCTCATTGTTGCCAGTAAATTATGAAAAATGTATTTCTGAATGTTCTCGAAATGTTGAAAACGTTTTAAAATGGTTTTGTTTTTTCCTGGTTATGAATGTTAAGGACACATTGTATCATTCATCTTCAAACATTATGGAACGTTACTTTTGAATGTTCTCGGAACGTTCCGATACAAGTAACATTTAAAAAGTGTCCAACTTATAATGTTTTAGAATTTCTTTCCATGAACAACGTGTAAATAATGTTTAACGTTTTGAGAAGATTATTAAAGAGAAGATAAGAGTGAATGAACGCTCTATTAACATGATTGGAAGAACGTTTGATCGTAACTTTGACTGAACGTTCCCTGAACTGTTGAAAAAAGCAAAAGAAGAAAAACATAAAAGTTATGAGTAACTGTGTGTGTGTGTGTGTGTGCAGCTGAAATGTATTATTAATTTCCTTCAAACTAGTCTCAGGTGTGTTTTGTTTGAGTAAATAAGCACTATATCTCTCTGTCAGATTACCCTATATATAAAGCACACACACACACACACACAGGCCTGTATAAACACATATAAAGGTCATCTATGACTCCTGATGTCATTTCCTCTGTGCCGAAGAGGTTCCAGACTGATTTGATTTCCACAGTCCGCATGTTTTGATGGACAGGTGATGGTGTCGTGTTACAGTGAGTTTCATACAGGTGAGCTGTTATTAAAAACACCAAACCTTTACTGTACTATAGCTTAAGGCAAAAGACAACTTTTTAATAGCCTAATGGAAGAATTATTTATTAATACTAACTTTCAATAAGTAGCATGCTGATCATAATTTCATTTATTGATTTATATTATGTTATGATTCAAAATACATTATTAAAACACAAATCAACCCTCAAAACATCTTTTTATGTCAGTAAACAGGGTAATTATGTATCGTCAAAGTCATGCACGCGACAACACTGTCAAAATAAACTTTTTTATTTTAGTTTTGTTGTCACTTTTTTTTTCAAAGGGGAAAAACAATCATGTTTCTCACCGACGACCTCTAACTCGGAAACTCGGAGCACAAACCTGGAGTTTCCCACTCGGAGATACGACACGTGTGGGCAGGGCTTGATTGTGTCTGTGGGGAGTTGATTGGATGGTTGTGGTTTGCTATTGGCTGATCTGGTGTGAGTGACAGGTTATAGCCCCGCCCTCGTCATCAGAGAAGAGATGCTGCTGTTATTCTGATTCAAGATTATTAACTCAATAATGATGTGCACCCATAAATCATTTGCAATAAACACCGCAATATTCCATAAAACAGCACGAATTGTCATTTGATTTCATGGAGACTTTAATGGCTTCAAAGTAAAACAGAAATAATTAAGAACAACGATATTAGTGAAAGCTTTTGAGTTCTTGAAGGCTTCTCTCCCAAAGGAGTGTGTGTGTGTGTGTGTGTGTGAAACCGTCTCAGTGTGAGTTGCCCTGAAGAAAGTCATTAGCGTGAATAAATGATGTTTAATATTTTGATGAACGAACTCTTGGAAGTGTGTAGACGACTTCAGTCTGGAGATCTCGGATTTAAAGCAGCGATTGATCTCGCTCACGGTTGTCATCTTGACTAATTGAGCTTTATGAGCTTGTCTTACAAGCTTGTTATGATTTATGTAGTGTATAAAGGTTGACGTGTGTGTGAGTGCGCCTCTATGATGGCCCATAAACCGCATTACCTGGAGGTCAAGAGGTCAGGTGATCGTCTTCATGATCGCTCAGGTCTGTGATCCTCAAATCACCTTTAAATGCCAATAATGCTCATAATATCGTTCTTTAAACCCCGAACTGTCGAGTCTCTTCAGCTCAGCAACCCTGCATTTATTTCATCAAAAATACAATAAAAACAGAAAAAATGTGAAAAATTATTCCAGTGTAAATCATCTGTTTTCTATGTGAATATATAGTGAAGTGTAATTTATTCCTGAATGTTTATCATCATTACTCCAGTCTTCAGTGTCACATGATCCTTCAGAAATCACTCTAATATGAGGATCAAGAAACATTTATGAATATTATCAGTGTTGAACACTGTTGTGCTGCTTCATATTTTTGAGGAAACCATCATATATTTAATTTTTCAGGATTTTTTGATAAATTAAAATTTTTTTGGTCCAAAAAAAAAATTCTGACTATTCAAAACATTAAATATGATCTCTTGATCTGTCTAATGATTTATAGTCTGAATGATCAGGCAGTGTGAGGATGGGGAAGTTGTCTTTTTCTCTGAACTAGTGTTGGTCAAGTTTAAGAAGAAGAGACGTTTCCAACATGTCCATTGTGTTCTGGCCAAAAGCCCACACGCTGAAATTTGATTTGCAAACATTTAAAGCAGTAAAATGGTGTTTGCTTCTATTGTATTTATGACCTGTGATGCTTTAAGGCACATAAAGAGTTTTAAGCACTTAAATCTGATTAATTATGCTTTTTAATTTTTTAACAATGCATTTATCACACTAAAGTGTCAGGCCGCAGGATTAGTTAGCCTATGTGTCTGATATATTTATGAATGTAAGCCGTCTTTAATTATCTGCATTTGATCCTTGGGACAATGTCAATAAATGATTATACTAATTGTTTTTCCTTAAAGTGTTGCATCTGGATGATCTGTGTGATTTGGAGATGATTTGCTGACGGGGAAGTGGATGTCTCTCAGGAGCCGAGGGTTAAACGGCTCGCCACACACTGTGCTTTGGTCCTGAAGGACACGGGTATTAAAAAGAAATATTACTTCATAAAAAGCCACAGCACAGTGTCCCTGGCTCTCGTAACTAATGTGTTTTTCAGTGAAAAGCCTGTTAGTTTCTGAAGAAGCAGCAAACGCTGTGTTTACTGCGAGATCAACAGCACTGCTCAAAGCTCCTCAAACCTCTGAAGCAGAAACGCTTTAGAAATCTTACATTATTGACAGGCTAATTCGGGTAGTTTTGTAAATGTATTGTGTTTAGTCACGGCTAAATGATCTTTCCAATCATGTGCTCATGTTAATTACTGATGAGGAGATCTTACAGGTGTGGAAGTGTTAATGTTTTATAGAATAATGTTTTATTCACCAACACTCTTTAAAAATGCTTTTATCATGTAAGGCCACATTTCTTCACTTCCATTGTAAGAGCCTTCGTAACCCAGATTTTAGCACATGCGATGACAATATATTTAGATAAAAAATCCTTTCTTGTGCCGTTCAGTAGCAGAGTACACCGATAGGTGGCAGTGAGTATTCTCAGGTAGAATATCCCAGTTCATCTCAGCAGCAGTCGCTCAGCTGTCACACACAGAGAAACACACACGCGCGCGCGCTCGCAGGAGAGAGTCTCGCGCAGAGAGAGTTTCAGCAGCGAACTGAAAGTGAACAGGGGGGCATTTCGCTCTCTCTCACACACACACACACAGCACTCGGACAGTGCTTGGATTTAACCTCTCCGGGAGCTTTGAGCGATGCGCTGGCAGAATGGCCCGATGGTTCAAGGAACACCTGGGATTCAAAACCACCAAAGCCCCGCCGCCCGCGCCTCCGAAGCCGGACTACCGACACTTCCACCCGGGCATCTCCAGCGCTGCTCCCGCGCTCCTGCTCCAGGGCTCCGCGCTCATGCCCGCTCAACCCGACATACTCACCGCATACAAACTCCAGAAGGAGCTGGACTTCGAGGACCCGTACACTCCGGCCGGGAACATGAACATGCCCTTTTCCTCCTCCACGGGACCGAGCTCCACGGGCTCGCCGGACGTGAAGTTCGTGTCTCCGAAGCACCGGCTCATCAAGGTGGAGACGGCCGAGCGGAGCGGCTCGAGCCCGGGCAGCTGCAGCGCGGTGACCGCGGTCAAATCCCCCGGTTCTCCACCCGCGGAGACCGAGAACAGTAAACCGGAGAAGGTAAGAGACCCATGCGCGCTCACCTCCTCCTCCACAGGTACGAGCAGAGCAGGTGAGCACACACGGACTGAGCATCACTTCTCATAGGCTATGTGGTTTTTTTTTGTATGTTTTTTTTTTTTTACTAAAAACTTTATATTAATAATTTATCTTTTTTATAAATGTAACTTGTTTTAGTTAAATTATCATAAAATAGTGTTTTGTTTTTAGATTTATCACTTTATTTTAAATATTTACTTTATATTAAAAATATTTTATTATGATTTTTAGTTTATTTTTTAAAATGTTTCTTAATTAATAGTAAAAACTTTTATATTAATAATTTACTTTTATAATTATTTGTATTCTATAAATGTAACTAGTTTTTGGTTGTTTTTTTATTAATTTGTATTTTTTAAATAATGTTAAATACATTTTTTAATTATCATAAGATAATGTTTTAGTTAAAACTTTGTTATATTAATAATTTTACACTTCTTTAAAAGTAAATAAAATTCAAAAACATTTCAATTTAGTGTATAAAAATATTTGTATTATATTAAAATCGTAATTTTAATATTACACTAAACAAAAATAAAATAGTTTAATATAATCAAAATAAAATTTCATCATACAAAATCTAGCCTATGAATAGCAATTACATCAAATGTCTAATTAAAAAAAATAAAACAACCTGAGTTATGAAGAATTTGGACCAAAGAGTTTAATATCTGCAGACATTTTTATTTGTGTGTGAAACGGGGTGAAACGGGGTGCAGATGAAGAGGACAAACCTGTGTAACTGATGAAACTGAAGGTTCTTCCATGACCAAAGCAAACAAACATTCCCTGCTAGTGTGGAGGATCTGCAGTGTACTCGTTCTGGCGGAGTGTGTGTGTGTGTGTGTGAGAGGCCGATCTCTGCATCATAACCGGTCTAACGAGTTGCTTCATGTGTTCCACAACGGTTGCGGGGTTCACACTGTTCATCCAGAAACACAACAGGTCTGAGATCAGATCCATCAGCATCTCTGAGATCTTGATCTTGATGTTTAGGGGAGAGTCCGTCAGCACTCAGTGTACACCAACACTAGATATCATATTGTTTTCCTTATATTTTGGGGTGGAAATCTAAACATCATCTCCAGAAGATATACTCACGCCATTCAGGATCTACAGTTCAACTTCCATTTAGTACTTTGCATAAAAGTTTTCATAAAGTTTGGTTTTAACACCCGTTTCAAACGCACAAAATGGTTTATGCTAAATATTTAGGAAGCTTGTACAATTTAGTTTTTCTTCATTTTTAAACATTTTACAAAGAAAATAAATTTTACAAAAGGACGAAGTTAAAAGAGAGGGTTTCAGCAATAACATTAATCAAAACAGAAAATGGAAGCTTGAAAAATTTAAAATGCATTAAAAAAGTAAAATTTTGATGATTATTCTGTCGCCTCAACAGGAAGTGACCTGTGACCCTTGACCGTAGAGTTTATTGACCGTTTTTTAATGTTTTGATAAACTTTTATAGTGGTTCCTTTAGTTGGCAGTGTGTGTGTTCTCACATCATCATCATCATCAGTTTATCAGCTCTAGTGTATAAATATGACCGAACTCAGGTCTCAGATCAGTGGATATTTGACTGGTTTAGTCCGTCCTTCTGTTGGACTCTCACACATGAATTATGTTGAATATCTGTTCAATTGAACTCCACAATTAGATAATACCAGTTTAGCTCAACCAGTGACCAAGCAATGCTTCATGTTGTTCAGTGTGTGTGTAAAAAGAGCAAAACATCATCAGCTCAAAGTGTGTGAGTAATCTTTGGCCCCAAATGTGTGTGTGTGTGTGAAGAGTTATTGGGTGTAATATGTGCGTTTGCTTTATTTAACTGTAGTGTCCTGATCACACTAGAGGAACACATCAATGGTGTCTGAATAATCTTTGGTTTGACTGTGACACGTGTTCAGACATTCACACACATGTGTGTGTGTGTGTGTGTGTGTGTATCTGCGCAACGTTTGAGTGTTTACGTGGACGAGAGCCAGATCCACAAGTGTGTGTCTCATTCACAACACTTCCTCTGCGCTTCATTCCTGACACACCTTCACCTGCAGGCGCGGCCTGTGCGTTACTGAGTGTGTGTGATGCAAGCCAACACTGCACGCTTCACACACACTGCAGTGTCATAACTCGAGCTGCCTTCAGCTCATTGTGTTCGGCATGTGTGTGATTGTGTGTGATTGTGTCGGTCAGCTCTTGTATCAAACGCTCTAGCGATTACTGAATTACTCAGAGCGATCTGTGCAACATCTGTGTGTGTGTGTGTGTGTTGGCTAGGTCTAGGGATTGGGTTAGTGTGTGTGTGTGTGTGTGTCTATGTGTGATGGGTAGGTTTAGGGGTCGGGTAAGGGTGTGTTTAAGTGATGGCTAGGTTTAGGAATAGGGATAGGGTTTGTGTGTGTGTGTGTGTGTGTGTGTGTTGAAGACAGTTGTGCTGCTTCATATTTCAGTGGAATCATTCATACATGACCATTTCAAAGTTTGGGGTCAATAAGATTTTAAAGAAATACTTTTATTGATGAAAGATGCATTAAATTCCTCATCTGCAGTTTACAGTATTTTACAGTATTTTAGTGTATTTTACTTTATTTTACAGTATGTTACTGTATTTTAGTGTATTTGACTGTATGTTACTGAATTTTACAGTATTTTACAGTATTTTAGTGTATTTTGTGTATTTTACAGTATTTTAGTGTATTTTACTGTATGTTACTATATTTTACAGTATTATACAGTATTTTTCTGTATCTTAGTGTACTTTACAGTATTTTACTTTATTTTACTGTATTTTAGTGTATGTTACTGTTTGTTACTGTATTTTACAGTATTTTACTGTATTCTAGTATATTTTACTGTATATTACTATATTTTGCAGTATTTTACAATATTTTTCTGTATTTTACTGTATTTTAGTGTATTTTACTTTATTTTACTGTATTTTAGTGTATTTTACCGTATGTTACTGTATGTTACTGTATTGTTGACCAGAGTAACGCCGCCGCCGCTGCGCTCAGCAGAAGAGACTCTCTCAGAAACACGTTTGATCCATGGTATCATCACAGATTGGTTAGCGTGTGTATTCTGCATCGTTATGCGGTGTGTATCGACCGGAGCGACCCGAACACAGCTCTTCTGCTCTGAAAACACCAACTAATGTCTTAATTACTTGACAAGTGGATGATAATTATGTAAATGCGTTGCTAATGCCCAGAATGCCAATATCTCGTGAAGTGTGTGTCGATCCGGATCTGGACAGGACTGAGGGGTCGGTGTGTGTGTTCATTAGAGTTACGGCTGCGGCTCCATTCTGATATTTCGTCAGGTTTAATATATAAGAAATGTTGAAATCTATATATTGTGACCACTAGTTTAAACGTTGGTATTTTATATAATATTAAATGCGTGTTGTCGTTGGTGTGTGATAAGTGGGCGCTGTGCTCGAGAACGCTGATTACATTGTCTCATGATTTCTTTGTTCTTATTGTGTTTTTGTTGTTGGTGATTAAACCTTCCCGTCTCAGAGCGTTCTGGAAGATCATCAATTACGCTTTCAAAGTGGTGCTAATTAACAACACACACACGCACACACACACAAGCATGCACACAGAGACGCATACACACACACACTCACAGAGACGCACACACATACATACACACACACGCACTAAGTTGCTGAAATTAATAATAATTTTCACCCTCCCAACACACAGACACACACACGCCCACACACACACGCCCACACACACACAAACATATATACACCTACTACCTACACATACATGCACACAGAAACACACACACACACGCCCACACACACACAAACATATATACCTACTACCTACACAAACAGACACACACACACACACACACACACACACAGAGAGAGAAACACAAACACACACACTAAGTTGCTGAAGGACTCCTGAAAGTGAATTACTGAATGCTAAACAGATATAATATAATAATGAGGCTGCGTGACCGTGTGTGTGTTCTCTGCGTGACCGTGTGTGTGTTCTCTGCGTGACCGTGTGTGTGTTCTCTGCGTGACCGTGTGTGTGTTCTCTGCGTGACCGTGTGTGTGTGTTTGCAGAGAGTCTGGGGTCATTATTCTCCACACTATCTTCAGGTGTATCTCCGGCCTCTGAACGCTGAACTGAACCCTGCCGGAATAACTGGGTTATTGATAACAAGATGATCAAATGAAATATTGATCATATAGACTAAAATATTGATCATATAGACTGCTTTCAAATCCAGCCCATAACATCATGAGTCAGACTCGCTGCTTTACTGTGTTTTGTCGTCGTCAGATGTGCGTTTCCTCCTCAGTTTCAGAGCAGAATGAGGATCTGTGTTGGTTCAGTGTCTCCTGATACACACTTTCACACACACATGTTCCTTAAAATGCCCAAATTAATTTATACCAGCATTACTTATATTGGTAGTAAACCAGTTAATAGCACCGATATATTCATATGCGTCTCATATTCAGAACACTTGGTTTTTAATGATCTTAAAAAGATTCTGATCTTAAGATTTATGCAAACATGCTCATAATTTGTTTTCTCGGTTCAAGTAAAAATTTTACCTCCATTTGTGGCATTTAACACTTTTGGAAACTTCTCTAAAAATACGTCTTGTTTTGGAGAAACTGTAGATTTTGTGCCTATAATGAAAGAGATGAACGCTTGATTGATTGTCGGAGTGTATTCTGCATGGTTCAGTTATGTGTAACTATGGTAACTGTGTGTGTGTGTGTGTGTGTAAGGGTTCCTTTAATTGAATAGTTGAACGCGGCGGTTGACCTCACTGACAGACGAAGGCATCACACACACACACACACACACACAGGCTTGCTGTTGTGCGTCTGATGAGCAAACACTCCCACACACACTCTATCTGACAGACATATTTAATTAAACATGACAGAGTTTCCTTTCGTCAACATTAAGAGAACTTTATAGGCGATGAATGAGACGTGATGAACCTTCTTCTCGTCTTTTCATGTCATTATCACAGAATACCAGTCAAAAGATTTTGTTTATGGTTTAAGCTGCATTTATTTGATATTTGATATAATAAAAGAGTGACATATTAGTTAAATCATCCGTTCTCTATGTGAATATACAGTATTAAGTATAAGTGTAATTTACTCCAGTCTTCAGTGTCACATGATCCTTCAGAAATCACTCTGATATGTTTCTGCAGAGATATGAACTGATAATAATTATATATGTTTTGTGAGCATCAGATTATATTATATTATAAATATTATATATATATATTACATATTATATTATATTCACATCATTAGTTCTTAACTGAGTTAACACGATGCCACTAACACGACGCCGCTAACACAACGCCGCTAACACGACACCGCTAACAGGACGACACCGCTAACAGGACACCGCTAACACGGCGCCGCTAACAGAACGCCGCTAACACGGCACCGCTAACAGGACACCGCTAACATTGCACCGCTAACAGGACGACGCCGCTAACACGACGCCGCTAACACAACGGCGCTAACACGACGCCGCTAACACGACACCGCTAACAGGACGACACCGCTAACAGGACACCGCTAACACGGCGCCGCTAACAGGACGCCGCTAACAGGACGCCGCTAACACGGCACCGCTAACAGGACACCGCTAACACGGCGCCGCTAACAGGACGCCGCTAACACGGCACCGCTAACAGGACACCGCTAACATTGCACCGCTAACAGGACGACACCGCTAACACGACGCCGCTAACACAACGGCGCTAACACGACGCCGCTAACACGACACCGCTAACAGGACGACACCGCTAACAGGACACCGCTTACACGGCAACGCTAACAGGGCACCGCTAACAGGACACCGCTAACACGGCGCCGCTAACAGGACGCCGCTAATAGGACGCCGCTAACACGACGCCGCTAACACGGCACCGCAAACAGGGCACCGCTAACACGACGCCGCTAACAGGACACCGCTAACACGACACCGCTGTAACAGAAAACAGAAATATGTGTAATATGTTCTGGTCGTTCTTCAGTGTTTGCTGATCCCTCTTTTAGGCTCGAGCGTCTCTCGTCTGGGAATATTGCAGTAAAGGTGAGCCGGGCGACGGCCTCGGGAGAGATAAGACACTCGCGGACCCCGGCGTTCAGCCTGTGATGAGGCGTAATGTTACTGTTTTATTTGAGCTTGTGTTGGAGGATCTTACAATAACACAAACACAGGCTTGTGAGTTATAATGGCCTTTTGAAAGAAGATCCCTATCTCAGGGGTCAGTCAGCACACAACGCTGTTTTTAACAGGTAATGATCCTGATTTAGCCATTTTCCTCTGGAAGTTTCGGTGTACCTGTGAGTCTGGATCTGGAAATAAGGTAGCAGAGATTGTTTTAGCTTTACGCAGCTCTAGAATTGAGTTATAGTCCAGCTATAGTTCGTTTTTCATCGATTCACTCTCCGACACCGTTTTTTACTGAAAACCTTTAATGTGTTCTGCCATTCATTTGCACAACAACAGTGTTTGGTGCTCGAGAACGCAAACTTTTGAAGGTGCAAGAGAAAAGACACAGGCTTGTGAGTTATAATGGCCATTTGAAAGAAGATCCCAAATGCCATGAACCCGATCTCAGGGGTCATCCCGAACACATGCTGTTTTAAGAGGTAACGATCCTGATTTAGTCATTTTCCTCTGGAAGTTTCGGTGTAGCTGAAGTCAGAGCTGTGACTGGAAAATGCTGTTGCTCCAGGATTGAGGAAGTGCTCTCTTCCTGACAGGAAGTGTTTACAGCTCCCTGACAATCCCTTTTGACTGGGCAAGTCCAATCTTGCACCCTGAAATAGACAGGGAGCGGTTAGCGCTTAGCGGTTAGCGGTTAGCACACCTCCTAGCATCTCCGCGCTGATCGTTTACGGATCACTCCCCTTCATCTCATTCTGAGCCGACGCATTGTCATGTTTTTCCCAGAATGCTCTTTGGCGCTGGAAAGCCCCGTGTCGTGGGTGTGGGTCTCCACCCGTCTCGTCTCGATTCTCTCCAGGGGTCAGCTGAGGTCACGCTGAGGTCATACTGTTTCCGCTTGTAATCAAGAGATCCTCTCGCTGACCTCACGCCGTACAGCAGAACCGTTGAGCTGCAGCGTCAATCTCAAGAGGCATGAATGCATTTCAACACTAAATGTTTTGCATGGAAAAAATGTTGGTAACACACCTTTACTTTAATTGTATAATGCATTATATCGGTTCATAAATCAAGGTAAAATGCATTATAATATTGCAGATTTGCGTAATAATAATAATATATGTAATGTTAACAAACACAACCTCTGTTTTTAATAACGAATTAGGAAATGTTGAAATTAATTTTAACAGATGCTGTAGAAGTATTGCTCATTCTTAGTTCATGTTAACCAATGAACCTTAATAATAAATGCATTCAAAATCTTTTTATATTGCATCATATCTAAAGTTGCTAAAATAAGAGTGAAGGAAACACACGCCATATGCTGAAATATGTGTGTGCATTATACATTTATACACACATTTCCATTTTCTTTCCCCTGCGTCTGTCTCAGACTTCCCTCTCAAATTCAAACTCAATCTGTTGGAGAGAGAACGAGAGGTGAAAGGAAATTGGATTTTGTCAAGCGTACCCTGGTGTTTAATCTGGAATATCTGTGCTGTATTAATAGTGCCGTAATCTCCTTGAGTCGTCGTGTCCAGTCGGGGTCTCTGGCCGCTTCAGTTAGCCGAAAAGCAGAACGAAGCGTCTGTCTAAATGAGTAGATCAAGAATGTGTTAAAGCTGAAATTTACAGTCCTATTACAAGTCGTGATGTTGTTTCCGGCTCTCCTAGAACAGGTTCTCCTGCTTGAATGTTGATTATTCTCCTCATATTCTCCAGTGTTGCGGCTCCTCTCTTCCCAGTCTGTCAGTAACGCTCTGTTCACTCCCTGTCTCTATGAAGCCCCTCCTTCTGAAAGCACACTGTGCTCTGATTGGTCAGCTGGAGCAGTGTGTTGTGATTGGTCTAGCGTTTAGAGTGCGTTTGGCAAATGCCCCGCCCCTTACTATAACCGCCAGTTTAACACACTACTAACTAATTCAACCAGGCCCCGCCCCTTTATTCTGCGCATTAATTATTATAATGAGGAATATTGTGATGTGTTCGTTCAGCTCGAGACTACAGTGGAGGCGTTTCAGGAGTTCAGTTGTTCTCGTGTTCTTCTAGTGTTGTTCTCGTGTTGTTCTCGTGTTCTTCTAGTGTTGTTCTCTTGTTGTTCTCGTGTTCTTCTAGTGTTGTTCTAGTGTTGTTCTCTTGTTGTTCTCGTGTCGTTCTCTTGTTGTTCTCGTGTTCTTCTAGTGTTGTTCTCGTGTTGTTCTCGTGTTCTTCTAGTGTTGTTCTCGTGTCGTTCTCGTGTTGTTCTCGTGTTCTTCTAGTGTTGTTCTCGCGTTGTTCTCGTGTCGTTCTCTTGTTCTTCTCGTGTTGTTCTCGTGTCGTTCTCGTGTTCTTCTAGTGTTGTTCTCTTGTTGTTCTCATGTTGTTCTCGTGTCGTTCTCGTGTTGTTCTCGTGTCGTTCTCGTGTTGTTCTCGTGTTGTTCTCGCGTTGTTCTCGTGTCGTTCTCTTGTTCTTCTCGTGTTGTTCTCGTGTCGTTCTCGTGCTCTTCTAGTGTTGTTCTCTTGTTGTTCTCATGTTGTTCTCGTGTCGTTCTCGTGTTCTTCTAGTGTTGTTCTCTTGTTGTTCTCATGTTGTTCTCGTGTCGTTCTCGTGTTGTTCTCGTGTCGTTCTCGTGTTGTTCTCGTGTTGTTCTGGTGTTGTTCTCTTGTTGTTCTCTTGTCGTTCTCGTGTTGTTCTCGTGTTGTTGTGGTGTTGTTCTCGTGTCGTTCTGGTGTTCTGTCTGTGGCAAATGAGTCGTGGCATATGATCAATCGCTCTGTTAACAACTTCTCGAAGTGACTAAAAATCACTTTTGCTTGCAAGCTGTGTGAAATTCGATGCAGTCTTATGAAATGTGTTTTAGGGAGGCTTAATTTTGATTGCTAATAAATTAGATTAGCAAAACACATGAGGTGTGAAGAGAGTTACAGATGAATATTGGTAAATAATCCAAGCACTCCTTTACATTTGGATCAATTTTCTTTCTTTCATAAATAAATGCACTATAACGTGCCACAACACAATACACAACAAATAGGCTCTCTAATATTTTGTGTTTGGGTTGAAATACGCATACAGATCCACAAAAACACTATTGCATCTGCTGCTAAAATAAGTGTAGAATACACAATATATTCGGAAATATGTGCACAATATCTAATAACAATCACAGTAAAGTCATGTAATAGTGTGTGTTTTACTGATCCTGATATCCAGAATGGAGTAATTGGCCTCTGGCCGTCGCTACACACCCCGATCATATAATGACTCTGAAGACTCGAACGCATCAGGCCCTGGATCAGCCGTTTACAGGCTGTGGATTATACCTCCTATCTCTTGATGTTTTTTAAATGACCCAAAGCATATTATGCTACTGTATGAGTGTGTTTGGTGTCAAGAAATGTAATGCAAGCATTTTTCCTTAATCTCTTGAGCAGCTTATAGCACAAACACTCGGTCTCGGCGTGTTCATCAAACCTGTGTTTTTCTGGTCCAGTTCAGTGTCTCTCTCTCTCTCTCACTCCCTCTCTCTCTGTAATGTGGTGTTTGCCGCTGCGAGCAGGTTTGTGTCGGGGTCGATTGGCCCCTCAGCGGGCCCTTCTCATTAGATTTGATCGCAGCTTCACAAAGCGTTCCCGGGAAAAGCACAACAGCAGCAGAAAGGGCCCCTTTGAAACGGCCCTTAATGCAATCGTGCCGCTAAGCCTCGGGTCCGATTAGGTTATCCGGCGCTGAAATCCCCGCGGATCCACGCGTAAATCATCAACGTCAGCCTCTCTGTCTCTCTCTCCCCATCACTCCTGCTCTGTCAGCCTCCGGACTCGGGAACTCTGACAGCCGGGATGCTGTTATCAGGAGGAGTGAGGATTCCTCAAACCAGGAGGAATCTAAACCGTGTGAGAATTACAGCTTGTGGATCCAAGTCAGATTTACGGCCAGATCTCAGAGATGCAGTTGAAAGTGACTGAAATTCTGCGTTCCTAATGTTAATGGCTTAATGGAGGTTGCTCAATACAGAAATACAGATATCTGTGTAATGTAGCGGCGGACAGAAGTTTCTTGCATCGTGCTGATGATGACTAGATCTTACTCTTGTCTCAAGATTTTTTAGAGATATGGAGACAACATGCACCTTTTGTAACACAGAAGAAGAATCAATAAAACATTTATTCTTTGAATGTGTATTTATTTACCCAGCTGTTTTGGATTGATGTTGAATATTTGATATTTAAATTCACAAAATTAAAGATTCGTCTATCTGGCAAAGATATTTTTTTGTTATACAAAAATAAAAGTGTGGAGCACAATTTGGTGATTAACTTAATAGTTATGTATGGAAAATACCATATTCACAAACAGAAATGGACAAATAATAAACCTAACATTATATTATTAAAAATTGAGCTTAAACATTATATTGAAGCCCTAAAAGATGCAAGAAATAAAAAAGCGAATCGGATGTATGCTATTTTTGAATCCCTTTCTTTTTGGAATTTTTTGTAATGATGTTTACCCTGTATAGTTTAATTATTTTTTTTTCTTTGTCTATTGTTTCTTTGATGCCATTATGAATGTAATACTATGTGATCCTCTGTTTTTGTATGTTATATATTGTTCTTGTTATGCAATAAAAAATAAAATAAAAAAAAGACCAGATCTTACTCAGCCCTGCTGGTGGATCCTGGAACTACATGCTCATTTGTTTGTCAAACAGCGCCCCTTAGAGTCGTTGTGGAGGACTTGTATTTAACGTTACTGTCATAAATACCACTCACGGAGAGCGTGACGTGTTATAGTATACAATAGTACACTGTGTTTAATTTGTCGTTTAATGAGATCTAATATATGTTGTTAGGCTGTGTGTCCACCAAAGCGTTTTTCCACGCGCCTGGCGTATGTTTTCAATGGGAGCGCCGCGTTTTTTAAACGCCATGAGCATGACGAGGCGCTGAGTGTTTTTTTTTCATTCTGAAGCGCCGAGCGCCCGCCGTTTTTACTGGTCGCTGGGAGTTGAAAAATGTTCAACTTTGGATAAAGCGCAGGGCTCATCACTGTCACTTTTTACCCAGCCGTCCAATCACAGTGGAGGAGGGGCGGGACAAACACCACACCGACCAACTGTCAACATTCAACCACTGCGGATATTCTGTATCATAGCAACGAAACGTCTCAACGGAAAAAAACCGCTGCGCCCAAAGCACGGCGTCTTCAGCAGAGCGTCTAGCGTTTTCAGCGGCAAACACTTGATTTCTAAAACACACTTCAGGTCGCCTCTTATTTAACAAACAAACTAAATGAATGCTTTACTAGAGTTAACTGGAGATGTTTTATTTGTTTGTATTGGTACATCCGTGCCGCGAGATGTTTCAATGGGGACATATCAATCCTGCGCATTACGCCTCCGCTCATGTCCGACTCCTCGCTCAAGGATACACACACACACACACACACACACACACACACACACACACACACACACACATATATATATGAAGAGTTCAGATGCAAAAGCCTCTAAATGCCATTTGAAATTTTCTTCTTTAATGATGATTTTTATCAAGCTTGTGTATTTAAGTTCAGTAATTTCACTTAAATAACAATTAATAGGTAATCTTCATTGCCATTTAAGTGAAATTACTGAACTTAAATACACAAGCTTGATAAAAATCATCATTCTAGAAGAAAATTTCAAATGGCACTTAGAGGCTTTTGCATCTGAACTCTTCATATATATAATACTGAATGCCCTTGTGCTCGTACTCGAGCTTTACTCAGACTGGGAATGATCACGCAGGGTGTTTTCCTCAGCATGATCCCGAGAGACACACACACACACACACACACACACACACACACACACACACACACACACACACACACACACACACACACACACACACACACACACACACACACACACACACACATCAGCACATGTCAGGCAACAGATGCGGGTTCAGAGGGTGGAGGACAGTAACTTTACACACTGGTGCTGTTGTTGCACTACAGCTAGTCTTACCTTTTATTTTTATTTACACAAATGCATTTAGAAAATCCAGAGCGACCAGGGGACGGTGATTTTAAAATGCTATCTGAAAAATATTTTAATGTAAATGGAAAAAAAATGTAAAACAAACATTTAGCTGTTGAATAAATCAATTAATAAGTTCCATTAATTTAACTTCTCAGCTTTGTTAGTTGAATATGCATTATGCAAATACGCCACTGTGCATTAGTCCAAGTGTTAATGTCTTTCCTGTTGACTTTTTTCATAGTAAAATGTGTGCTTAAGAAATTTGAATGTGATTTCAAATAAATCAATTAACAAATAATTACCATTTTTAACTTCGCAGCTGCGAATTTCATATGCATTTTTTCCAGCCATCCATTTTGCCTTAATGTATTGGCAGTGTACATGTTTACATTTGCATGCTACATCTGTTCATAGATATAAGTTTGCTAGAGAGTTTGATGGCTTGTCCCCTCTCTCTCTCTCTCTCTCTCTCTCTCTCTGCTGATTTGTCTGGAGTGTGTGTGAGTTATGGAAGGCTCTGCTCTAGCGCTCGGTCCTCTGTGTGTGGGGCAGATAACGCTGCGCTCGAGGTCTGTGGACGGAGATTGAGTTCAAGGCTGACCTTGACGTGTGTCAGAGCGAAACAGTCCCACTGAAACCACAACATCAACACACACTTTTCCACTGGTTTCCCATGTGGGATCGGTGAATCTCAGCCTGTTCTCTGTTTGATGGTTGTTTGTCCTTGCTTTTTAATAAGAGCATATTTCCAGCCAGTGTCCTCCATAAAGCCCAGGCGTCACAGCGTTGTGTTCCAGGTAATATCTCACCTGTCACATGATCTGCTGTCCACTGGTCACATGATGAATGATGAAGTATGAAACGTTTCTCCTTATTAGAACATTATTGGCATGAAGGGTTCTTTAAGTCCATAGACATATACACTAGACGTCACCTTGGGGTTCTAAGCATGCGTCAAAACCGCCGCCATCTTGGAACAGGCGTCTTGTCATAGGAAGTAGCTAGGTAACGCTGCTATCTCTGCCTTTACTTCCAATTCATTGATGGTGGCGGACTTTTGTGCAGCGTATGAAGTTCACGGATGAAATCCGAACTAGGATGAATGTTTTAAAAAAAAACAAAATTCTTTCTGGAATCAATGATAAATACATGTCTGACCGTTGGAACAAACCCAAAAAACAAGAAAAATCGCATTCATGATGATTTATGGTGATTTTATTTGCGTTAGACCTGCGTCTACTACATTGACGCTGATGCATTAAAGTGGAGGGGCTCCCCTGTTTCAAGATGGCGGCTCTATTGACGCATTCGTTCCAATGAACTGCCGTAGCCAAGGTGACGTCTAGTCTATATGTCTATGCTTTAAATCAAAGACATAACTCTAGGGTTCTAGATGCTTCTGAGTTTTGACAGTTGGCAGTGCATGCAGAGATGGGAACGCGTGTTATGACCCATAAGGCACCGCGTGTGGTGGGTTCTCTGACGCGGTTCTGCTTGTTTGGTGTGGTTTGGGCCTCTGTAAACACGGGCTCTGAACATGGCTCTGATGAATTGTAGTGCTGTTGTTTGTAAAATCTATCATTGTGCCATTAAAGTTTTCGATTAACGGCGATGTTTTGCAGGACTTTATCTGCGGTAGGAAAGCAGGGCTGATGCTGAGGCTGGTTCTCGGTCCCACAGCACGCTCTGTAATTACCCGAGATGATGATATGTGTTCCTGCGCTGCCACAGCCCCCTCATACCTTAAACTTAGAAAAATGCTGGGTTTCCAGCAAACTTGCTTTTAAAATCCTAATTGTGGGTTTTAGGTTATGTCGATTTTTTTTTTCTTCTTCTCTATGTTTGATGTTAAAATACTTCTTCCTTTCCCACTTTTCTGTGAAGAAGCAGCAATAAGTAAGCCGACTTTTAGAAGTCATTATAAACTGTGTGAAGCTTTGTTTGCTTGAGCGTCTGGTTTGAGTGATTGCATCATCGTTTTTCAGAAAGATGTTTGAAAATCATTATTTGTTCAGTTGGTGATAGTGATAGTGGTGTATTTGTTTTGTAATTGTGTGTGTACGACTTTATTCTGAACCTGGATCAAATCCCTTAAATTCATATTTTCCTGCTTTCTCTTTACTCTTTCTTTCAATTCATTATTATATTGAAGTTATTATGATATATCGGTCACCATATCGGTATCGTTCGATATATGTTCATTTTTAATGTTATCGTTATCGGCCCGGTAAGAAAATTTGGCTGATATATTAAAGTCGATAAATAATGTTTTATTTCTTTCATCAGATGTTCACTGTTCACTGTGATGGTTTTGAAGTGCAGCACAATTCTGTCATATTGGATACATACAATTATAATTAGAACATAATTTGGGTCATGGTTGTTTTTGTGGCATGCTTTTGTTTTGTAATCAGGCTCTCAAAAATATTTATGAAAGATATACTTATCGGCCAGTATATCGGTCATCAGCTTTCAGATATAAAGGGATATAGGTTATCGGTATTGGCCAAATTATTCAAATTGATGCATCACTAATATAATGTGTGGATGATCATTCCAGAATTGTGGATTTTAATTGTCTCTGAGGTACAGTCCGTGAAACAGGTCTCGCTCTCAGACTAAGAGGACTCTGGATTTTATTTCAAGACCGGTCAAGAATATCACCAAATTGCCATTTATTTAACATTATTAATGTGGTTGGATTGGATGTAAGACTTCCTGCTTTAAATGCAATCAATTTGCAACGTATTATGTTTATGCAACTTATTTCTAATATCATTTTATATGTTTCTGTATTGCCGGGTCAGAATTTAATGCAGATTTATGTCACAAATGCTACTAAAATGAATACAAATGCACCCAAAAATGTAAGATATGATTGCAAAAAAAGTTTCTGTATGAGATGTTCCCAGGTCTCGCCCTGCCTTGGTCTTGGTCTTAACTTAATCTGGTCTTGACTACTACACTTGCACACAGAGAACATTTGACGTGAAATCTCAGAGGGATGAACAAATCAGCAATATAGTGTGGTGTGAAGCCAATGGAGAAAAGCCAGGGCTTGTGTAATATTATCCTCATTGTTGTTGTCTGTCAGAAGAGTGGCAGCTGCATTCTGGAGAGTTTCAGGCAGGGCAGATGGTGCTGAGAGAGTTACAGTTGTGAAGGACAAGGAAAGAGCAAGGATATTTAGCTATTTTTACATGGCAAGATGCATTAATCTAAATGGCAGATCAATTGCAGATCTCATTGATTGACTTGGTTGGGCCAGATATAATGCATTCCCTCTTATCATCATCTCGAAAAACCAATATTTAACCTCTTCCATGCTGTAATAGAGTAGATGATTAAATTGTATATGTTTACCTGGTTTGAGTGTTTTACATCTGTGAGTCATTAGCATGGAGTTGATTTTAAAAAATAAAAATAAAAAAGGGCTGCACGATATTGGGAAAAACTGACATTGCAATATTTAGTTAATCTGCATAAAAAATAATAAACAAATTACAAGCATAGATGCTCAGTTTACAAGCAGAGCAGTGCTTTGTGTTTTTCTAATTGATCAATAAATTAAATGACCAAATGTAAAATACACTGCATAGTCTTCACTGTATAAATGAAATATAATAATTTTTTTGTTAAAGCTACATAAGTGCATTTCTCTTTGTATTTTGTTATTTGAATAACGTTAATGACACAGGTTTATTCGGCTGCCGTCACTTTAAGACCGAATGCACAGATCCAATATACTGATACGCATCATAGTTGTTTACATTCACATTAGACACAAGAGACTCACTGTAAAAAAATATTTTCAAGATTTGTTATCACAACATTTTTTTCTTTTGTCAAATCAACTTAAATAATTTATTTAGTTGAGATAACTTATTATTTTGAGTTTCTGATGATTAAATCAATTTCCTTCATTGTATTAACTCACTTTTTCCAGTTCAATCAACTTAAATTTTTAAGGCAACCAGGTTACTTATTTTTTTTAAATTAAATTAACTATTATAATAAATATTTTTACTATAACTAAATATTTTTTTACAGTGCTGAGACGGACATTTTGACATAATTGTGTATGTATGCGTCAAAACAAGCACAAATTAGACGTGAAAAGGGGCATTCTGTATGTTTATTGTGGAGTAAACTGTATGCGTTTACATGGCTTTTTTTAAAAATGATTGGTGCATGAGTTTGACCAATCAGTGTATACTTGTCTGGGTTGTACCCTACTGTAAAGTAGGAGCTAATTTAGTTACGTAAAACCAAAAGGCGTTACATTCGTTCCCAGTTTCTGTGGTGACAACATGCTAAAAAGTGTGTTTTCTGCCATTGCCACTGGGAAATATGAAAAGGTTACGAAAGCCCCTAAAGAGAGCTGAATTTGGTGTTCGTATTAAGTTATCTTTCTTGTCTTCTTGCACTTGAATGTTCAAACTAATAGATCCTAAATCACATGCAAATAGTAAACTTTCAGTCTATATGACGTTTAAACTGTGCAAGTAATGTAACAGTGCACCCTGGTCCATACGGATCAACTTCCATCCCTATACTTGACATCGAACATCCCATGACGTGACTATCACGATATCGATGCTAAAACGATATATCGTGCAGCCCTAACAAACACAACACGCATACAGTGAAAATACAATACTGTAGGACCCAGAACGGAGCCCTGTGGGATACCACCGTTAAAGTCGCTGGAGACGAAGACACGTTTTCAAAACCTACAGAAAAGCTTCTGTCCTCCTTCAGGATTTGGTTGCCCTAAGCAAAGCAGACCCTGTGCTGTAGTAGTTTCTAACGTATCCAATAAACATGAATCAAAAAGTTGTGTGACTGGGACATTGTGGTTTCCTTTCTGTGTGTGGCTGAGGTCTATTTGTAGTTCTCAAATTATGGTAATGCGCTTGTCTTTCTTTTAACCACAAGCCATAGAGAACAATTACAGAGATTCATTTCCAAAACACACACTGACCTTCTACAAAGAATGTTAAAAATGCGAGATGAATGGCATTTGTTTTAGTTGGTGTAGATTGCGTACAGAGTGAACCTTCGGCTTCTGCTGGAGTTGTTTTGCTCCAAACGGTCTCAAACGGTGCATGTTCTGGTCCAAACGAATAGAGAGATTTGTCCAAACTCAAAGTCCAACAGCAGACGCACAATCACTGAACTCGTCTCTCTTGCCACGGGCAAAATCACCAGCGTTTTTAGATCTCGCCTTTGTTGCATTTTTTTCCATCTTTATTGCCATTGGCTTTTGGCTTGCTTAGTTGGGGACATTTAATTAATATTATTAATCTGCCCGCATTGACACCATAATATAAGAGAACTGAGCTGAACGATGACACCACGGTTTTCTTCAGAGCAGCTATATACAGTATATATATATATATGAAGTAAATTAATAACTTTTTATAACAAAAATGAAACGTCACTGAAATTACTTAAGCTGGACTGTGACGCTATTTTCTTCATGAAACAAACTTTGTTGCATTATTTTCCTGTTATAAGCTGCTTTGAAATACTCTGAATTGTAAAAAGCACTATATAAATAAATGTGACTTGACTTGACTTGATAGTGTTGCTATTAAACTAAATTGAATAACTCAGTTTTGTATGATGCGTATAAGTAATGAACAATTTTGTTAAAGGATATTATATCACAGTTTCCTGAACACGAGTTGGCATTAACATTGCAGAATGCAGTGTGTGATTGAATGTATTGCATCGGTGTACGGTTGGTAGTTTATGCTCCATTGGATGAATGGTATTCAACAACACTTCCTTGTACTGAAGCTTATTGTTTTGTCACATCCTCACTTGAAATGGTGTGTTTTGTAGCACTGATTGATTCATTGATTACAGCTTTGTGACTAAATTCCAGTCTATGGCTGAAGAACGAATCTCAGAGCGTTGGTCATGTGCATCTAATTACCATCATGCGTGTGAAATGGACTTTACAATAAGAGCAGGCCTGCAATTAAACATGTCTGCGCGCCAAAGCCTGTATTTGTGCAATGTTGTGTGAACAGAGAGAAACAGTTTATACTTCTTTTCTGTTGATTCTCTTTGTGTCTCTCAGTGTCAGACGGCACACCCACAATCCCTTCACTGACTGCCTCATACATACTGCGAATGATTATACCTCAATAAAAGGCCAATGTGAAGGCATTGTGGAAGGTAGATGACGATGCATTCAACTGGTGGAGTGGCTTGACAACTATGGACTCTATATAGGACTATAGGTCATTAGCATTGATATGATGAAAAGAAAAGTTGTGTTTACAAAAAAACTGAGGCCAAAGGACACACATGAAGTGAAAATAAAAAGGACCTAGAACTGAGCCCTGTGGGACACCATAGTTTAAAGTTGTTTGAGAGGAAGAAAACTCCCAATACAGATGGAAAAGTTTGACCTACAAATAGGATGAATAGGACTAGAAGCAAAGCAGACCATGTCTTATACAACATATCATCAAGCAAGCTTAGCATGAATCAAATTTGTGACGAGAACATTGAATGAATCTCAGATATTCATTCATAACCCTAAAATTAGAATTGTACGATTTAGAGCCGTACCGATCCATCGGCCGGCCGATATTATCGGCCGATATTCGGCATTTTCCATAATATCGGTATCGGCAGTTATAAATGGCCGATAAATGAATATTTAAAAAATAAAATAAAAAAAACGATGACACGCGCTTTAATCATCTCTCCTTGGCCTGTTATATTAAAAATTTATGTTTTACAATTTGCAGTATGATGTTATCTATTGCTAAATTATGGCTCATCATAGACTAGCTAATGCCACTATCATCAGTGGAAGACCGCTAACGTTAACATTAATGAGCTTGGAAACCACAATGAACTTTTTCTGCCTAAATAAAGTAATAATTACCGTATTTATAGCTAGCATATCTCTAGTTACAGTCCCTGCATTGTAAAATGTAAGTTATACTTGCGAGGAGTGAACATTTAGACATAGAGAAAAAGTATCAAACGTATCTTGTGCAGAAAAGTTAGCTTTTCTTTTACACGTGTGTGAAATCCAACAATATTTAATAAAAAAATATCGGCCGATATATCGGAATATCGGATTTTAAAACCCAAAAATATTTGTATCGGTATCGCCCTTCAAAATCCTTTATCGGTCGGGCTCTAGTTAGAGCCCGACCGATATATCGGCAGACCGATATTAGGCATTTTCCAAACTATTGGTATCGGCAGTTATAATGGCCGATAAATGAATATTTCTAAAATAAAATAAAAACGGACGAAACGCGCTTGAACCATCTCACGAGTGTTGGAGTTGTGTAGTTTGTCCACCAGAGGGCGCTCTACACCGTTCCTGTTGGCAACACTCGTTGAGTTGGTCACGATACATACATTGCTTGAATAACAATTAAAAGAACATCCCCATCAGTTCTCTCAACTCAAATAAGCAGGACAAAATTTGTGACTATCCAGTTTCAAATAAATAAATAAAATATCGGCCGATATATCGGATTTTAAAACCCAAAAATATTTGTATCGCTATCGGCCTTCAAAATTCTTAATCGGTTGGGCTCTACTGATAATATTCATAAATGTTTCTTGATCCTCATATTAGAGTGATTTCTGAAGGATCATGTGACACTGAAGACTGGAGTTATGATGCTGAAAATACAGAGTATTAAATTACACTTCACCATATATTCACATAGAAAACAGCTTTTATTAATAATTCACAAATATTACTGTATTTTTGATTAAATAAATGCAAATGAGCAGAAAAAAAATATTCAATCAACCAATAATGTAATCAGTCTGTTTTAAAGATCTTAATTGATAGAGAGCCCTAATTTAAATGCAGTTTCCCCTCTTCGATCTTCCTCAGCTCATCATCCTCGAGGACTATGCCGACCCGTTCGACGCCGCGGATCAGGCCGGCGGGTCCCAGACGGTCTCAGAGAAGCCAGCGGAGAACGACGGGTACATGGAGCCGTACGAAGCCCAGAAGATGATGGCTGGTAAGAGAATGGTGTTTTCATGCGTGTTCTGCATGTATTTGATCGTGAACTGTAAAGTGGCGTCTGGGAGAATGTAACGAAGCATTATAATGCATCTGGGCCTGATTAAAGTGTGTGGTAATCCATCTCAAGTCACTCTCTTGCTGTTAAACAAGGCTTCCACTTCGCTGGGAAATGTGGTGTCTAGTTTCCTCTTTCTGTATTAATGCTGTAAACCGAAAAACAAATGATAGTCTGCGGAAAACTTGCAATCCGAATCGGCTGATTTGCAGCGAAAAGGTCTATAACTCCTCCCTGAACATCTCACTGTATTATAATTAACAATTATATACAGTGTAATAAATCATGCAGTGGTGGAGGAAGTATTGAATCTTAGTACTTAAGTAAAAGTACAAATAACCAGATAAATATTTACTTTAGTAAAAGTAGAAGTTGCACAATGACAACCATACTTAAGTAAAAAGTACCTGATTTTAAATGTACTTTAAGTATTAAAAGTAAAAGTACTTGCATAACAATTGATTCTCTTAATGACTATTTACTAATGATTAATAAAACATTTAATTCTTTAACTTATTCAACCTAATACTCCTATAGTGATGTTCAATAATGATGGAAAAAAAAAAAACAAGCTTGCAATTAGGCAATATAAACCATGTTTATCCTTACTAACTTATATGTTTATAACTATGTTTGGCAGTAAACGCGATTAATTTATGGTGTAATTCTGAACCTCTTGGCTTGCCATAATCCTAACCAAACATATATTACACACGGTGTGTTTCCTATGCATGTAAAAACAAATTTCCGCGTATAAATCGCACGATAAACACACTGCGTGCGACTCGAGACGCATTTAGTTGATGTATCTATGGCAACCAAACGTCACTGGTGAGACAAACGTGCAACGAACGGACGGTCAGATTACGGTTTGGCAGGAAAAACTGATCAGAAAATGTAACAGAAGTTGTAGAAATGTAGTGGAGTAGAAAGTATAATAATTGCTGCAAAATGTAACAAAGTAAAAGTAAAAAGTATGCACTATTTATTCTACTTAAGTCAAGTAAAGATACGTGAAAAATGTACTTAAGTAAAGTAACAAAGTATTTGTACTTCGTTACATTCCACCACTGAATACATGTAGATGATCATACATTACAGTGTATATTCCAAACCAAACTAAGTCGTTTCACATCAGCAGAGCGAAATATGCTCAAAATGAGTTTATTAAGAATGCTTTCCAAAAATATGCAATAATATCTGACATCCGTTTAGCTTCATCAGCTCTTATCCATAAATGCGAGTCAGGCTGTGTTTCTTTGAAATCATTTCGTTTCTCTCGAACGCTAGCATCATTCTAGCTCTGATTGTTTCGCTAGCTCTTTGAGCAGAGCCGGAGGGATCGTGTCGTAAATCGTAGTTTCCCAGGATGATGTTTCGTAACTGGCCAGGACAGGACAGCTGGACCGTTCTCTGTTGATTTCTTCTATTGGTCTTTTGATCGGAGCCATCTGTCCTGTCACTGAACACGGGGAGGACTACAGCAGTCTGTACATGGACACGCGCGCTCGCTTCCAAACAGAAGGGGAGAGTAAACAGGCGTTTTATTGGCTCCTAGCTTGAATGTAATTACTGTCCCATATTCATTTCTTCTGTGAGAGGTTTGATGTGTTTGGCTCGGTGTCTACATGAACTGGACTTGTGCTCGTTCCCCTCAGATGGAAACGGATGGTTTGGTTTTGTTGGACTATTAGCCGAGATTCTGTAATCCCAATAATCCCACTGTCCGGATACAGTATACTTCCAGTCATATTCATGTGTTTGTTTATGCAAAATCTGTCACTCATAAATATATATTAATAATATAAATCTTGATTGTGCTCGATTGTCATGAAAATATTGTCAAAATTCAACAATTGTGTGTGTGTGTGTGTGAAATGACCATGGTGAGCGTTTGTTTGCGTAACACAGGAGACCTTGAGGATTGTGGGAAAGTTCTCACACAGAGATGTTGGAGTGTTATCACACACACACACACACACACACACACACTTGAGTTCAGGCCGGCAGGTCACAACAGCACTGCCTTCCTGAGACTTCAGACAAGTTTAAACACACACACCGCCTCAGTGAAAGTGTCAGTTTTAGTTCTGTGTGTGTGTGTGTGACTGAAAGAGAAAGGAAAGAAAAATGCAAAAAAAATTTCTCACTTCCTTGAAATAGTCAGTTATTCCACACACACACACACACACACACACACTCCTGTGATTCCACACACTCCTGTGATTGGTCGGTCAGTAGAATGAGCTGCAGGATCAGGCCTGTGATTGGTCGATCAGGAGAATGATGGTCTGCAGGATCAGGCCTGTGATTGGTCGGTCAGGAGAATGATGGTCTGTGGGATCAGGCCTGTGATTGGTCGGTCAGGAGAATGATGGTCTGTGGGATCAGGCCTGTGATTGGTCGGTCAGGAGAATGAAGAGCTGCAGGATCAGGCCTGTGATTGGTCGGTCAGGAGAATGAAGAGCTGCAGGATCAGGCCTGTGATTGGTCGGTCAGGAGAATGAAGAGCTGCAGGATCAGGCCTGTGATTGGTCGGTCAGGAGAATGAAGAGCTGCAGGATCAGGCCTGTGATTGGTCGGTCAGGAGAATGAAGAGCTGCAGGATCAGGCCTGTGATTGGTCGGTCAGGAGAATGATGGTCTGCGGGATCAGGCCTGTGATTGGTCGGTCAGGACAATGATGGTCTGCAGGATCAGGCCTGTGATTGGTCGGTCAGGAGAAGGAGAATGATGTGCTGCGGGATCAGGCCTGTGATTGGTCGGTCAGGAGAATGATGGTCTGCAAACTATAAACATCTACCCTATTAAACTTTTAAATATTTTTTTACATTTTATTATATATATATATATATATTTATTTTTTTTTCATTATATTTTACATGATTTACATAATTGTAAATCCAGTTTAGACATTTTAATAAAAAAATGAAAAGATCACATTTAAAAATAAAATACAATAAACATGCACATATGAATAATTTAAAATAAGAATGAATTTGGAAAATAAATACATAGATTTTTTTTTATCTCATGCCGACTTTCTCCTCCAGGAAGTTGTAATGATCTTATCCAATCATAATATCCAATCACTCTCTGCTCAATCTGGACAATAAAGACAAAAAGGAAAGAAAGAATCGGGTCAGTAAATGATCTCTTGCCGGTGCCGGTGGCTTTATAGAGGACAACAGCGTGATGCAGGAATCATCGTTTTTATATAATAGTTTTATACAAGAGTTGCAAAAGTTGTTCTGTGTTGTAATGAGAGGAGAGTGTGTGTCCTGTGTCCTTGATTACACACACACACACACACACACACACACACACACACACACTCTCTTTCTGTTTCTCCCTTTCCCATGTCGTTGTTCTCTCTGCTCTCAGACGAGCTGCTGCATGTTGTGTGCGTGCGTGCGTGTGTGTGTGTGTGTGTGTGTGTGTGACTCCTCGACTCTGAGCTCGTTCACCGAGGGCCGGAAGCGGAATAAGCCGAGACGAGTCGAGACACACACGAGCTGCTTATGTCATTCTCGGTTTAGTCAGCGCTGAAAGTATTTGTGAGTGATGACACACTTCCTTTGTGCCGTGGAGTGTGTGTAACACTACATTCCTAGAGGATGTGTGTGTGGTGTGCGATCCGCTGGGTGGGTGAAGCGGATAGTGGGCGTGAGAGTGTGTGTGTGTGTGTGTGTGTGTGGATGATGGCTATTAAGTGTCCGCAGCAGTGGGTCAGCATCAGTCCTCCCACTCGTTGAGTGATGTATTGCTCCAGTAATGTAACAACCGCATGAGTTTAAAGAGATGATGCTGAGTGTGTTACACTGGATCCGAGAGAAGAGAACACACTTTTAGCTCACGTCCCCATTGGCTCCTGCTTATATTATATATTATATTATATTATATTATATTATATTATATTATATTATATTATATTATATTATATTATATTATATTATATTATATTATATTATGTTGTTGTGTTATGTTATCTTGTGTTGCATTATGTTGTGTTTACACTATGTTATACCGTAACGAAACAATATACCATAATGTAACAAATATACCATATATGTATTTGTACAATATACCATAATGTAACAACATAACATAATGCAATACAACATGACACAACGACATAACGTATCATAGTGTAACGCAACACAGCATAACGTAACATATCGTGACAACATTACAACATAACATATAATGTATCAGCGTAAAGCAACATATCACGTATCATAGCATAACATAATGTAACAACATAACGAATCACAGCATAATAAAAACAATATAACGTAACAATGTAATGCAACACAACATAACGTAACATAGCATAATGCAACATAACGTAACAATATAATGGAACACAACACAACATAATGTAATGTAACATAACAAAGGAATGCAACACAACAGAACAGAACAGAACATAACAGAATATTAAGGGAACAACATAACGTCATATAACACAACATAGCGTAACATATTTCTTCCACATATATATTAATAAAAAATAATGGAGGATTCCAGATGATATTAACCCTTGTGCATCCTTGTGGACATTTTTGTCCTTTTCAGTTTTGTTTTTTTTGATCATTTTGCCTGTGTTAAAGCTAACTGCAAAAAACTTGGCACAGGTGTGTATTTTTATTGGAATTTTACTATTTCACCGTCATTTTCTTAAAAAAATATTTTTTGCATTAGGTACAAAAAAATACTCCCTCTCAGCGCCTTTTGGACAAAAATGTCCCCATTAAAACTGCCATTTTTAATCCCCGGTTCAGTTAACTATAAAATTATGCAATCTTTGTTAAGAGGCTTTCATTCTGATGGCAAGGCTTCAAAAATTTATTTTTTACTATTTTTTATCAGATCGTGTCATTTTTTTAAAGTTTGGCCTATAAACAAATATCGCTTTATTCCTGTTTTCTGCTTCGGCATATTATAGAGCCAACTGGATAAATTATGCAACGATATTTGTGTGGGTGTGTTGGTATGGATGTCAGAGTGTGGTTGGTATGTGTGTTATAAAAAAATATGTGTGTGTGTTTGTAATACTGAAAGAGAAAAACTGCAAATTGAAATCCAATCACTGTGAGCTCCAGTGGGGTTTTGCTGCCACCCAATGGGGAAAATATGTCACTACGCCCAAACAAACTGTTACCCAAAGCTCATTTTTTGAGATATCATCCTCAAATTTGGAACACAACCTATTTAGATTGATGGCTTTGATTTTATTGTAGTTTTGAGTTCAACCTGATTTAAAAAATATATATTTTATATAAAATATTATTTTATAAATAATTTTCATAAACTTTTACCTATATAACTTTTTTTTTGGATTTACTTATTATTATTTTTTTTACTTCAGCAATAATCTGCAAAGGGTCGTCTTTAAAATGATACCAAACTTAAGTCTGTGCTCCAAAGCGTCACATTTTTATGACAGTTTTTTGACATGGACATTTTTGTCCTCTTTTTACCTATGTGTAACTTTTTTTAATTGATGCACAAGGATTAACAGAAAATATGGATGCTTTTCTTATACATTATGTATTGAGTCTTCATAGAAAGTGATCATCATCCAGTGCAGGACCAGTTTCTATAAACAGAGTTTGTCAAGCATGAAGAGACAGATATGATGATCCTGGAGTACAGTAAGCAGATATGATGATGATGATGATGATGATGGTCCTGGAGTACAGTAAGCAGATATGATGATGATGATGATGATGATGGTCCTGGAGTACAGTAAGCAGATATGATGATGATGATGATGATGATGATGATGGTCCTGGAGTACAGTAAGCATATATGATGATGATGATGATGATGATGATGGTCCTGGAGTACAGTAAGCAGTGCGGTTCTGATGGGCATCAGTGTCAGTCCCGTTCGAGTCTAATGACTCTATTAATATCTGTCGTGTTGCTCTACAGTGAGTCTGCTGAGTTTCCAGGCCCTTTTTAAAGAACATAATTTAATTTCCTTCCTTCCTGTCCTCCTCCTTTCCCCGTTCCCTCCCTTCTCTCGCTCTTCTGAAACGGGTGAAAGTGTAGGTCAGTCTCAGAGACGCTCAGTCCGTCGAATCTAAGATCCGCTCGCTTCTGTTCTTAAAGTTTAAGATTATAAACAAGGTTTAGAAATGTTGAATAGTTTTTGCTACGATCAAACTAGCCTTTTGAAAACTGAAGGTCCTTTAAGAGTAACTCGCCAGTCACTGCGAACACAAAATTGTGACGTACAAAGACAAAAACACCATATTTTCTATGACTGACTTGACAACATTTAATCTGCCTTACACACTTCTGGGAAATAGAGGATTGTGTTTGTACTCAGTGTTTGATTATCCAAATGAATCATTACAGTGAAGTGAATCATACTTTCCAGTTCTGTTACACTAATCTGCAGAACAAATAAACACTGCTGTGGTTAACGAGTCTCAGCTTTAATTAATCCTGTCTGCTCTGTTTTTGTTTTTTTAATTGGCGTTTTGGGCTGTTGCCAGTTCATCAGCCGGGGCGAGTGAAGCAGACGCTGCTCTTTTAGCAGCACATTCTTAAAATAGTTTTAAAAACATTTTTTCTTGGTTATGTGAACATTAAGGGAACATTCTTTAAATGGTGTGTCTTGTTTCAGAGTGTTCAGAGAACATTTTAGAGTAACGTTCCCATAATGTTTGAAATGGGATGTTCACATAACCAAGAAAAATTTAAATATTTAAAAATGTTAAAATGATTTTAACATTTTTTATGAAAAAAGTATACATTTTTAACTTTATAAAAAAAATAAATCATAAAAAATATTTTTTTATGATTTAAAAAATATTTAAATCATAAAAAATTATTTATGATTTAAACATGAAAAATTACATATTTTCATTTTAAAATGAAAATATGTTTTCATTTTAAAATGAAAACATTTATAAATGTCTTCACTGTAACTTTTGATTAAATTAATGTGTCTTATATATATATATATATATATATTTTTTTTATTTAAAAAAAATCTTTCTGACCCCAAACATTTTGAGTCCGTTAATATGACCGGCTGATGTGAATCGATGTGATCTTAGATCTGTGACGCGTGTGATCGCCGTAATGTGTTTGGGCAAAAACTTATGTGTGTGCAGCAGAGAACAGAATGTGTATGAGTACACACACACACACACACACACACACACACATGCTGAATCTCTGCTCTAATATTGTTCATTCAAACATGTAAATCAACTTTTCTTGGGACCTCATTGAGATTTTCTCTTAATGTTTGCACATATTGAGATGTACTTGGGTCAGAGTTTTATTTTTGTCATAATATTTTATGTATTTATTTATTTATTTTTATGAAGTCTTATATTAATATCCTATGATTGTGGGTGGATCTTGGGCCGTGTTGTCAATTTAATGTGTTTAATAAATAAAGTACTTTTATTTAAAAAATAATAATAAAATAAAATAAAATAAATTTAATAAAAAAAAATATATATATATATATTTTTTTTATTAAACCACTTAAATAGAATCCAGAAAAACTAAAACGTAATTTTCACTGAATTTGGGGAGAAAAAATAAATATTAATTTAGGAAAAATGTAAACAAATGGTTTTGAGAACATTCAAGTTGCAAATTCTCATGTGTTTAGACCTGTCTGTGTGTGTGTGAGTCGTCACGTGTCCTCCGCTTCACACACACAGGCCTGATGAGTGTGTTCAGTGTAACGAGTGAACTCTCACTACAGGTCATGATCAGGGTCAAGCGTGTAAACATCCTCCTGAGACACACAATACACTCCGACCGTGTGTGTGTGTGTGTGTTACGCTTATGAATAATACATCAAATCATGTCTCATTTAGACGAAGCAGAATATCATACATTTACATTTATTGATTTAGAAGATGTTTCTGTCAAATGAGGAGCAGTGCAGGTGATTTATCATGTCATGATTTTACATTTTCAAGAGTTGGCTAGATTATTGCACAACAGAAAAGGTTGACGAGCCAGTAACCCAGCGCAATATATTTATTTATATATATTTTTGTCGTCTAGTTTTTATAATAGTTTTGTGTTTTGTGCTTTTTCATGGTTTTTATTAAGCTTTTTTGAACATGATCAAAGTCAGTCAAATATGAAGGGTTAGTAGTGACATGTCTTGGTTTTTACCTCGACTTATTGAAGATAATGAAGATATAATACACACATATATCGATCAGTAAATACAGTGCGAGACAGACGGGGCTTGATTGAGTGTCGATGCTGTTGTTAGTGTGATGTGTGCCACACGTGTGTGTTACGGGACACGTGCCGGCCGCAGGGATGCTCAGATCGGCTGTGTAATTGGCTGATCTTATTGATCTTCAGCTGTATGTGGATGTCCTGGTCGGGATCCTGAGGGACGGATCGGATCTGCTCGTTGTTCGTGAGTCTGAACTGAGAAACATCAGGATTGGAGGAGATCTCTGCAGGGTTTGATTAGGATTTGATACAAATCACGACGTTAACTAAAAATGTACTGTTGATTAAACTGATAAATTTGATATTACTCTGTGTGTGTGTGTGTGCACTCTAAAAAATGCTGGGTTGTTTTAACCCAATTTTGGGTCAAATATGGACAAACCCGAAATGTTGGGTTAAAAATGTAATGTAAAAATTTAACCCAACGGCTGGGTTATTCCATATTTGACCCAAAGTTGGGTTAAAACAACCCAGCATTTTTTAGAGTGTGTGTGTGTGTGTAAATGAACAGACTTGGAATATTCATGATTCTGAAGCTGAAAATACAGAATTATTTTAGACAAATATGCTTGATCTCTTTCAATGACTACTAGATATATTTTCATTAATGTCGGACTTTTTCCTGGAAACATCAGACATGTGGCATTATCTATACCCACAGATATGTATTATTATACCGAACATGCCCCGCCCCCTGTTATCTTGATTATTTAATGTATGTTTAAAATATCTTTCATGAAAATGACAACTGTGTAAATTATTATATTTCAATAACAAATTAGAGTAAAAACACAAGTTAATCCTTTAATGTTATAGTAATGTGCGGCTCCCTATATAGTTTACAGCATTAGCAGATTTTTTTTTATTCTTGTGAAATGTTTAGACATTTTTTTTTTCATTAAACCACTGTTAAAAACAACAACAAAAAAAGCCATTTTAGCTTTCTAAACCGAACCGAATCGAACCAAACCGAGACGTCAAAACTGTGGGAAAACCGAACCGTCAGTTTGTGTATCGTTACACCCCTAATATATATAGTTTACTGTAGTACTGACACTCACACTCACACTGTCATTTTTGTGTTGGGTGAACGATCCACGGCACATGTTGTTGTATGTTAGTATTGTGCTGTATTGTCTATTGTGTGTGTGTGTGTGTGCCGGAGAGATGGCTCTCTCTGTGATGGCGGATCTGGAGTGTGTGTGTTGTGCTGTGTTGTGTGTGTATAGAGATGGTGGATGTGGAGTGTGTGTGTGTGTGTGTATAGAGATGGTGGATGTGGAGTGTGTGTGTATTGTGTGTGTGTGTGTGTGTATAGAGATGGTGGATGTGGAGTGTGTGTGTATTGTGTGTGTGTGTGTGTGTATAGAGATGGTGGATGTGGAGTGTGTGTGTATTGTGTGTGTGTGTGTGTGTATAGAGATGGTGGATGTGGAGTGTGTGTGTATTGTGTGTGTGTGTGTGTGTATAGAGATGGTGGATGTGGAGTGTGTGTGTGTGTGTATAGAGATGGTGGATGTGGAGTGTGTGTGTATTGTGTGTGTGTGTGTGTGTATAGAGATGGTGGATGTGGAGTGTGTGTGCGGCGCTGGTTGTTCACGAGAGCAGAGCACCTTCTCGTATTTACACAGAGAAACTCGTCTGATTGATTGTTGTGTTGATCTTGCTCTGGTTTATTTGTTCTTATCTCGACTCGCGGCTGCGGGATGCAAGAAAACACATCTGAATTACATTTATATTGTCCGAGGAAAGAAAGACTGAAGAGATTGCCTGGTTTCTGCTCGTCTGTAAAGATATCCAGTGTGATACTGAAACTTTACGAGGCTTTTTTTAATTCTAGAGAGATTTTGAAACTAATAATGAACCCAAATTAGACCCAGAGCTTTTTACCTGTTATCAACACTTCCCTGCAATAAACGCGCGCAGTGACACACTGATCAAAACATGCTTTCAGTAACGCGTCAGATTCAGTATAAACCCTGTCCTGTAAACCACAGGGAATGATGAGGCTGTGTGTGTGTGTGTGTGTGCCGTCGTCTGTCACACTTACACACTCTCTGTGTCTTCTTGAAATAAACTTTCACGGATTGGTCGTCTCGTTCAGACTCGTCTTCATTAAACCCGTAAACGGCTCCTTCTTTCATAATTAAGTCACACTGGGCAAATATACTGTAATTATATCACAGTGAGATTGATGACGTGTGTGAGAGACACGCATCCGTCCAGAGACACACACACATCATGATCAACATTAGGCCTGCACGATAAATCACGATAAATCATTTGATTACGTTATTCAAATGTATATCGATCTACTCTAAAAACACCGTTTATTTAATTTGCAGCTTTTCTTTGTT